>PVKU01003694.1:0-169913 GCA_004027475.1 Anoura caudifer | reverse complement strand
TGACTCATCATTAAACTCATAAGGCTTTTCTCCTGCCTGCCTCTCTCCCAATTGTTTTGGCTTCATTCTTCTCTAGCCCACTCTAGGGTATTAGTACTTTCATCTACCTAGATATCTCCACCCAGTTATGCCTACCTACATATCTGCATAGTTGAATTCCTTCCATATTTCCATTTATTTTGCTCAAATGTCACCTTATCAGAGAAGACCTCCCCAACCATTTAAAAGACAAAAGTAAGGAAGGTCACATAGAGCGAGGAGAGAAGAGAGAAGGAAAGGAGGAAAATCGGTGTGTCAAAGGCTTACCTCTCTATCAAATAAATTAGAACTAATTTTCTAGTAGTCTAATGAAAAACAAGCTATACTGAATTTTTCAGACTGTAAGATGCACTGGGCCATAAGACATACCTAGGTTTTAGAGGAGGAAAATAGGAAAAAATATTTTAAAGCAAAAAATATGGCAAAATATTTAATAACATAAATAACATAGGCCACCCTCCCCCCACAGTGAGCCAGGTAAGCTACATTCGGACTACAAGATGCATCCCATTTCCCTCCCAAATTTTGGGGGATGCATCTTCTAGTCCAAAAAATATGTGATAGGTATAATGCACAAAAATATTTTTCTAGATATTAATGGGTATGTTCATTATAATATGAGGTAATTGTAGATGGCTCAGTGTCTATGGGACTATATATAACAATGAGTAAGTCATTTCCTTGAGTGTCCCCAACATTTTCTCTCTTTGGATTACAAAATTATAATAGTATCTTACTTCATTAATAATATACAAATAAAAATGTATAAACTATACATAATATAGTATACAAGTTTATAAAATAAATATATACCTATATCTATAATTTCATTTATCACTATAAATAGAAATAGCTTTGTAGTATAGTTTTACTATTTTTAAAAGATATCACTCTCTTTTTTTTAAAGATTTTATTTATTTATTTTAGAGAGATGGGAAGGGAAGGAGAAAGAGAGAGAGAAACATCAGTGTGTGGTTGCCTCTTGTGTGCCCCCTACTGAGGACGTGGCCCACAACCCAAGCATGTGCCCTGACTGGCAATCAAACAAGGGACCCTTTGGTTTGCAGGCCATCAGACAATCCACTGAGCCACACCAGCCAGGGCTAGTATTACTATTTTAAAATAGCATTTCTTTCTTTCATTAGAAGATTAATGAAATACATATTTCACATACTGCAAGACCAAGTAAAATAAAAAATGACTTATGCTTCATTTGGTCATTTTAAATATAAAGGTAAAAGTAAGGCAAGTATTCAAGTGAAACTGCAAGTTCAGGATATACTAATAGAATCTCAATTAGGCAAAATTTTGAAGTATCCTGTAATCTCTCTTCTCTCTATAAACTCACAGATGGAGGTGAGATTTCATTTATTCTACTTTTCAATGATATAAATTCCTCAAGGCCATCTTTATTATAGTCCCATAATTCTTCTTTAGAAAACAACAGAGTCTGCATTACTTCTTTTATAAAGATCATCGTGGAATCAATAAGTAACATTCTAAATTCATTTTTTTCATGAGCAAGCTCTCTTTCTGTTCTTTAATCCTGACAACCTTTGCTGTACAATACCATCTAAGGTTGTCACTAAACCTCCAGCATTAGGTTTCCCTAGTAACACAAGGCCTTTTTCTTTCTCTGTCTGTCTGTATCTGAACTAAAGAAAAAATCAATTTGTATTAATCCCTCAAAACCTAAGAAAGCATTCAGGGCTGAGACACATGAAGTTAGCAATGAAAATGGTGAGTTACAAATGAAACTGGAAATAATTAAATTATAGAGCAGTATTTTGCTTATGGATTTTTACAAAGCTCCAGATGGTGGTTTTCCGTATTCATCTCCAGATTAGCTAAATAAAGGCCAAGCCTTATGTCAGCCTGCACATGGCTTTAATGAGTTTACCTCTTACTGAAGCAGATTAGGGCTTGCACTGCTTCTTTTCAAAAGCCACATATAAAAGAAGTCTTATTTGATAAGGGTCCTAAGAAACAAAGTAATACACGGTAGGCATGTGCAGACATTAACAGTAACCAGGAGCCTCCCAGGGTTGCAAGCTACCTTGACTAATGGTTGAATATCAGGGGTAAGTGGTACTTGATTCCACATAGAAATTACTTTTCTATCACAAGATGACAACCGCCTAGCAGAATCTAATGACAAAGATGTCTATTAGCCATCGTAAATATTTCTTTGACCAAGTTTTTATTTTTATCTGTTCTTTAAAAAACCTTTTTACAAAATCTTCTTTGTCATATGCTTAAGGATAGTCATTCTATTTGAACCAAGCAAATATAATTGCTTTGTATTCTTTGGATCTGCAAACAAAGAATATAATTTCCATCTCCTCTGAGGAATAGGTTCTGGGTATTGCCAAAGAGTCTTTATTTGATCATGAAGTACTCAGGATGGCTTGAGATTTTAAAGTTATTCCCCATTGCTCACCTGCATATGTAATGCTGTTAAATGTCAATTGCAAAAGAAATTGTATAGTTTTTACACATTGTAGATAAAAGATGTTAGATGTGTAGCCACAAACCAGTTTTTTCAAAGTGCGTTCTATTTTTATGCTAATACTCACTAGTTTTTTGTCCCTCAGTGAGACTCTAAAAACAGCATTTCTATTTTTGGTGTTGTTCATTTAATTTTTCCTATAATTTTTCAGATATGATGATTAAGTTTTGAAAACAAACAGTAAGTGTTTTAAATTTCAAACACCCTTACCTTAACACCTTGCCAATCTTATTTGGTTATTTTGGTAATTTATGGCTCAATAGGATTCATAAGTATTATTTAAGCCTTAAGATTTTAATTAACTTAAAATCAGTGATTAAGTGTTGACATATTATAAAAATAATGTGTTTTGAATTACTAGTTATTTTAGGATATGATATAAAATGACTATTTCTTAAACTAAAGATACCCTTTATTTTCAAAATCAATCACAGTATTACAAAATATTGTCACAGGGTGCTAATATGAGCAATGTTTCTTATTCTGCCTAAAATTACTAGATATTGAATGACATAAAATACATATGATAATCAATATGGGTACATGCATATGCATTTTAAAGTACTGTTATGCTATATTAAAACTGTATCTAATAGGTATTTATATTTAAAACAACATTTAAGCAATAATGTTGCAAGTTTATATTATTAATATAATTTAGGAAATACAATATTACTAGTGAATTAAATGTGTTTATATTCTCAACATAAATTGCAGATGTTAATAATTCAAACTTTGAAGAAATGATTAAGATACCCTTTTAGTCTTTACTCTTCTAGAGTGTTGTTATAATTTTAATTGGCTTAAAGTGGCTCTGTAAACTAAGGAGATGTTCAGACCACTTTATTCCTCCTTTGAAATGAAAAATAAGTGATCTCGATTTAACCTTAACTAAAAGAGTTTTAATAATTAATAATAAATTTCACTGTGTTTCAGAGCACAAAACCTGAACGTGAAAAAAAATCTATGTCCCAGCAACCAAAAAACAAGTATTAACAAAAGAACAAATTTTTAAGATTTTCTGCATTATAACTAACTAGAGATTAAGTTTTGTGAGGAAAAGGAACAACCACAACTTTCCTCTCTCCCCCTGAATTCTGAAACTTATCACCAAACCTATATTTTAGAAGTACTCAGCAAATATTGAGTTAGCATGTTAAAAATAAAACAGCTACTTTAAGTCATTCAGACTTTCCACTTCGATAGTTGCCTGAAAACAGTAGTATGTTGTTTAGGGAAAAAGAAAAAAAAAGGAAAGAAACAGAGGAATTAAATTTTTCTGGTAGAGTTACCAGCAAGCTCTGAGCACATTAAACAATTGCAATTCTAAGCATACATTTTTGTTTAATGAGACCCGGGTTCATTGACTTCTACCTGGTTCTTGCTCTAAATTGTAGCATCCAAAATGTTTATTGTTCTCTGCGAGTACCTCAAGATGTCAGGAGGCTAATCATCTAATAACAATCTTAATAAAAATCATGTATGCTTGTCGGGTATTGCAGAAACCTCAGTGGTGACAGCACATCTTAGAGACAGTCTAATAAAATGTTAATCTTTTTGCTACATTCTACCCCAACCAATATAAGTAAATGCTTTATTTCACTCTTATCTCTATGTACTAAGGCTCAAAAATCAGAAAATAATTAAGTATACGGTTCACAAAAATGTTGTGTTCTCAGAGGAAATTCTATCTTAAGAGATAAGTTCTTTCTTAAAAATAATGCTAAAGAAATAATCTTCATCTTTGAATAAACTAGAAGAAATGCTTATTTAACACGGATTCCACCTGTGGAGTTTTTATGTAAGAATTTGTCCCTTCTTTGAATCTGATTGCCTCCATAGCTTCTTTTCAGCTTCCTTTTCAAAACCAGCCACACCTAATTCACTCAGTCATTTTCCAGACATGCTACTATGGCTGTTACGAGATTACAGCCAGATCCGAGAGCCTTGAAAAACACCCTTAAAAGTGGCTTTGTAACTCCATGTCAATCTATTACATGACAGATTTACACTTAATGCTCAGAAGGAAACTCATTGCTCTGTCTTCAAACCTGGGGAGAACCTCATTAAACTTCCCCATTATCCATAACATCCTACCCTCATAAGTATGTCAGCTTTTCACAATCTTAGACAGCACATTTATCAGATATCAGAACTTTTTTCTGTTACGTTTAAAGTAATAATTTGGCATCCCAGAGATTTTAAGTTAAAAAGAGATAACAAATGGATCATTTTTATGTTTTTAAATCTGAGTGAATACTCAATTTTATGTGGAGAAATTAAATGCGGATGGAACCAATACATATTGATTCTTCAAGTTCTTGAATAGAATATACTCTTCATAAAATTTAATAGTAAATCTAATCTCTTTAAGTACTAATATATGTCATTTAAATGATTCATTAAGTATTTCATTTGAATTTTAGGCTACAAATTTGGAAGGCATTTCATAGCATAGATAAATTTATAAATATTTCCTCAAATAAGCCAAATAATTTCTTATTC
This sequence comes from Anoura caudifer, assembly GCA_004027475.1. NCBI lineage: Eukaryota > Metazoa > Chordata > Mammalia > Chiroptera > Phyllostomidae > Anoura > Anoura caudifer. Next base: position 164,860 of record PVKU01003694.1, on the reverse strand, counting down.
CCCATATATATGTACATACCTGTATATATAGATATATATCCATGTGTGTATATATACATATATATATAGCCTGTCCAGAAAATATCCAGCCACATAATATGAAAAATAGAGGCTTTTATTGAAAATGATACAAGATACAAGAAACATTGTACATAGGACAATGACACTTTAGTCTCCTTCAAAGTAGGCACCTTGGGACCTCACACAGTTCTTCTGTTTGCCATCACCTGCCCTGTTCTGTTTTCCTGAATCTCATCAATGGTCTGAAATCGCTTCCCTTTCAAATGTGATTTTAGTTTTGGGAAAAGCCAGAAGTCATAGGATTTCAAATCTGAGCTGTAAGGGGGATGAGTTGTTTGGGTGATTCGAATGTTTTGCCAAAAAACTCTGCAGGAGACATGATGCATGAACAGGTGCATTGTCCTTATGAAGCAGCTAATCACCAGTTGCCTATAGCTGTGGTCTTCTGAGTCATGTGAATAGTTTCCACACAGGAATATTCAAGCTTAATGCAAAATTTAATGCAGATCGGTTGCTCTATTCAGTCATCTTGAATGTGAGAGCCACACCGTACATATGCTCACTCAATGGCATCTGTTGTCCCCCACTGAGTAGTAGAGTGAAATTGTCATTGTTCACGCATGTGCATTCTAGTCCACTCTCCTTGGCTGCCAGGTTACAGCAATGTAGCACAAACAGTTTTCATTATATAAACTATGGCTGGAATATACACATATATGTATATATACACATACATGTGTATATGTGTACACATACATGTATGTGTATGTGTATATATATATATCTGTAGGCAATCTGACAGGTTACAGAGACAAAGGAAAGTTAATATTTCAGCTCTGTGTCTTAAGGCAGTGTGAAGGCAGAATTCCTTCTTCCTTGGGATTTCTTAGTCTTTTTTTTTTTCCTCTTAAGGCTTTTAAATGATTAGATGAATCCCATCCACAATCTGGAAGGTAATGTACTCAAAGTCCACTGATTTATATATAGTCACAGTTTGAAAATATCTTTGTTGCAACATCTACACTCATGTTTGCCCCAAACCGGGTACCATGGTCTAGCAAAGATAACACAAAATTTTCACACACAAATATGCATATATATACACACACATTGCCTTATATTTATGATATGTTAATCTGTTTCCTTGGTTATTACAAAAAATAATAAATTTATTCATTCCAAATCAGCATAAATATTAAGTCCATAAACTCACATTAAAGATATTTTTTGTTTATAAATTATACTTAATTTTGAAAGTGATTAAATTTAGTATAAAATTAACAAGTTCCAGTAAATACAAGCAAATAACTTTAAATGGAGGAAAAAAGATCATTTTCCTTTTGGAGAAAATAAACAAAAATGATAAAAAATTCTTCCTCCAGAACACAGAGTAAACAACTGAGAGCCAATGAGGACCTGGGGAGAAAACTGTTCATAATCTTCTCGTTAACCTGCGGAGATGACGGCTTCTTAAACACATGTCAGTCATTAGCCTGTAGGGCACAACATGTTGAGATTAGCTTGTTAAATCTGAATTTGGCCTCAGCTTGATCTTTAAATGTTCAATATTGCATTTGTGGATTTATACTGGAGCCAGGGAAGTATATTTAAGTACTATAGGAATGCAACTAAATGCATTACGAAATATCCCTAAATTATAATTAAATTGCAAAGCTTTCCTTCACAAAAAATATTTGTCCAGATATCTACATATCCTTTGATTCATTTATTTACTTATTCAGTAAGAAGTTGTGAGCATCTGTTTCCTTCCCTGCACTGTTCTAGGTTCTGAGCAATTAATTTGCAAGAAACATTCCATATCTTCTTCAGCCTTTATTTCTGAAGAAGAGCAGACAAATCAAATATAAATAACAAAGAAAATAATTAATAATAAACACCATGCAAATTCAAATTGAATGAGGTGCCATTGCCTGGTTGGGTACTTTGGATATATGGGGTAGTCTGAGATCTTAATAATGAGGAATTATATTGGTCATCCAAGTAGCAGAGAAGAACACCCCAAGCAAATGGCACAAGAAGTTCAAATACCCTGAAGCAGGTCAGAGTTTGGTCAAATCAGAGGAATGCTGTGTAGTTGTAGCACAGACTGCAAAAGAGAAAGCAGTACTGAATTGCATTTGAAGTGAAGGCAGGAGTCACAACCTGTGCTACCCCACAGTAGGAAAGGCACATTGCATTGTAATGGCAGAGGAGAACTTCGGAGAAGTGTTTTTGTTTTTATTTATTTATTCGTTTATGTATTTAACAGAGAAGATACATAATTGGACAGCCCTTTAAAAGTCATCATTCTGGTCTTCGTAAGGAAAATGTATTACAGAGAGATAGGCAAGAAAAAAGGAGACTGGTAAGAGAGCTGGAAAAGTGGGCAGATCTTTGTGGCTGCGTCTATGTTTTTTCCCAGTGGTAACATGACTTCAGTCTTTTTAAGTGTTTGCATTTTTATCCAGGTAGCATACCTTTTCCTTTTAGGAGTAAAATAGACATCTATCTTATTTTATTTTTTATTTTTTTGCAGATGGCCTGTGGCCTCCATGTAATTCGTTTTTAATGGAAGGATGATTTTAAATATTTGTACATCCATAGTCAAATTTTTTAGTAATCTTTGAGGGAAAAATTAATTTAAACAGTACAGGCAGGGATTCATCTCCTGGATACATACCTCAGGGTAATTCTTGCAAATATCCATACAAGGACAGTGTATATAGCAACAGGGAGTTGGAAGCAACTTGTATACCCTTCTCTAGAATAATGGTAGTAAATCACACTGTGAAATATTAGACAGCCATAACAAGCTACAGACTAGATGTGTGAAATGGATCAATCCATAAACAAGGCTGGATGAGAAAACTAGGATAGGGTTGGGATTTACAAAACCCTTAATGAAGTTAAAACACCCAAAATAACACCATATTTTACAAGGATACATCTTTCATATATGCGTAGGAGCATATATGAAATACATTACAAATGGTTTCTATGAGAAGAAAGCAGTGGGGTGGAGATTAGGAAATAAGACACAAAATAAAACATAAAATAGGTATTGTACTGAGAAATGATGGTGATGCATTACAGTAAGGAGAAATGTAAGATGAATTCCGATATCACACATGAAAATGTGGAAAAGTGCTCCCTAGACATTATGAAATATGGTAAATATTACAGTCAATACTGTGTACCAGAGCTATAAAGAAAAATGTGGAAGAAGTACAAGAAAGAACATTTCAATCAATATTACCATAAATATATATGTATGTATATGTATATATATATTTTTTAAGTTAAAATAAAATGTGACATGGAGTAGTTCACATATATGTGGTCATCGTCTCCCCATTTAACCTCAGATTATTTCTGCTTAAGCCTGGATCTTATTTTCTAGTTGTCATAAGCTTTTCCAGACTCTGTCTTCTAATATCTATAACTAAAAAATCTTCTTTTCTCTATTCATATCACAGGAGCAACCTCTGTACAAGTCTTTCTTGTCTCTCATTTAGATTATTACAGTGATTTTCCTAATTGGCCTTACAGAGGCTGGTCTAGTCAGTAGTTATAATGTTGTATTACATTTTCAAAAAGGCAAATGTGATTATAACTCCTTTTCTTAAATTCTTTTGATGTTTATACACTGCCGCAAGAGTGAAATCCAAACTCAGTTTGGTTAGTACATGACCTTCTTCATCTGATTTTTGTTACCATCCCTTCCCCCTAGCTCACCATTTACTTCTTTGGCCCTCTCTTCTCCAGCTATTCCAACTCTCTTACGGTTTTGTCATTTTACCGATGAATGCCGATATTTATCCTTATGACCCTCCACTGGCTATAACCAAACAATTAAAACCTCTCGATATCTTAGGAAAAAGGTATAATCCAGAACAGGTTGTTTAGCAGCTACTCTACACATTCATGCCTGGCACTCTGCATCTGGGAAACTGTGGTATTACTACTGCTTATACCTGTTTGCTCACGTGTTTCCCACATCATTGAGAAGTCCATCAAAGCAAGGTATGCATCTGATTTATTTCCTTGCAATTACAGGTCCTAGTATGATGCATGATATAAAGAGGAATTCAATAAATATTTATTCAGTAAAAGACATTCATAATATTTCCATTAAAGTAAAACAATTTTTCAAAGTGAAAAGAAAAATGGCATAAAATATAATTTATAACTTAGGAAAAATTTTAAAATACATAAATTACTAGGGAAATAAAATTGTGAAGGTTCAACTTATAGTAAGTGCAGATAAGCACCTATAAAACTATACTAACCCACCTTCAAACCATAACAATAACAAAAACAAGAAAAATAGAAGCATGATGTCGAATGAATAAATATGTGAGTACAATATAATAAATTTAGATTATTTCTAATGGCCTAAATCAAGTGCAATTGTTAACACTAGCTAAAAGAGAAGAAAAATTATAGAAATATTACTTAAGTAAGAAGTAAATATAATCTGTGAATTGCACATAAGGCTTATGATTAATCAAAGGTGAGCACTGTGGTTGATATTGTTTGACATACTTCACTATTTTGAAGAACTTATTATTATATTGTCTCAGTTTAAGAAATGACTTATAAAAAATAATCTGTTTTAAACACTATCAAGAAGACATTCCTTAGTGCTTTTTATGATGAAACAGTTCATGCTTAATGCTTTCCATGGGGGATTTTTGAAAAAAATAAAATAAAAACAAGCTAAAAACAAGCTGTAATTAACTAGCTAAAACTGTGCTGATGCAAAGATCATAGAATTTCAAGGAGGAAATGCATAGTAAGGAGTGAAAGAATAACATATTTCAGTAAACATTTCTTAGCAAAATAACATCTGCAGCTTGGTAACTGCTTCACCACTCCAGGTGCTAGGACCCAGTACAGGCGGTGCAACTGACAAGGCCGTAGGCACATTACAGCTGTCGTGGGAACACAGTCCCAGGAAGATGCAAGCCAAGCATCATCTCGTAATTTAATCTGGGTGAGGTGGACCACAAAATGATTTGTGTTGTCTTCATTCGGTGTACTGGATAATTTTCATTAGCTTATGTCTCCTGTCAGTTTATAATTTAAAAAGAAGTCATATATTACTGATTAAATAAATTTTTAATTTATATTAATGAATACAATTAATTATTTTATTCATTAGAAGTTGGAGTTATTTAGTTCATTAGGACAAATACATACTTAGAGCTACATGTTTTTTTGTTCATAACAGATTATACTTTCTCATGTAACCAATAAAAGAACTTTAAATTTGAATGTAAATCATCTATTTATATACAAAAGATAAATATGGCTTCTTGGCCTCAATGTTTAGGAAGGCAAACATATTCTTCACTTGTAAATGAGTATGAAGTTGCACCTTTGTCAGACAATGGCTGTTATCTAGGTAAACTGTTTGGGAGACTAGAGTCCTTCCCCAGATGATGACTTACGCACCAGCCTCCCACTCTAACACACACACGAATTTTACATCACTGCACTGGTGTTACAGGTTCATTTGATGGACAATGCTTTAAATTGCTCTTTGTAGACTGCATGTCATATGTATTTCTTATTATCTTGTGCATTAATCATGTCAGGGTACTATTAAAATGGAACACATTGGCTTTATTTGCAGGTTCCTAAAATGTATTCTTTTGCCTTAGAAACTGGGACTAAGGATATGATTTATAAGGCATCAGGGGTACCGAATGGTTTTGACTAACAGATGAAATGAAATAGTAATTTCATGTCTTCCTTGATACAAGCTTGCTATTGGTTCCATTTCCTAATTTTATTACTTGCTAAGCTAAACTAAGCTACTCCACCATTTATATTAGTTGTTTTTATATTCTAAAAGCTTAAAACCCAGTCATCTGGTAAGAACTCAAAAAATAAAAAAATATTGTCACTTGCTTCTATTTTTAAACTTGATGAAAAAGAATGCTTATGTCAAACAGAACTTAAATTCGTAGCTGTAGTGTTTTCTCTGTGGGCCTGCAAACATTTTCTTATTTGGTTTACAAGTCTCATAAAATTAGCGAATCATATTGACAGATAATCAATGTCAGATTTATTGAGAAACTGCCTGAGCAAACAGAATACCAGAGCAGAATCCAATTGGTCACTGATGATCACATGCACATTGTAAATAAATCATGTCTATGGTAAACATTTACTGTAAAAGTCACCTTGGTGTGAAAATACACTTAAGATGAATTTGATATTAGTTTGTGAAAGATACTTTTAAAAAATAAAGTACATGACAAAGCAACTATTCATATTGGCAAATATAGTTGGAACATTGATTTTTACATACTTTTTCAATTATTAGTGACTGCCAATCGTAATTATTTTAAAAATAAGAGGTTAAAAATATACTTGTATTTTAATCCAAACTGAATTCACTGATGTGTATATATTCTGGCTGCAGTTTGAATTTTTGAGCTATATAATTTTTTTATGCCTTTGTGACCCCAACATAATCAATACGTAATTTACCAATTCAATTTGGTCTCTTCAAAGTAACAACAAACACTGTTCATTAGAACTTAATCTTATAAAAAGAAAGAATAGAAAATAAATAAGAATTCTATATTTTAATCAGCCTGAGAAATTATTTTCTTTTTCTTAGACACATTAAATTCTCAAACTATTTTTATTTGTAAATAATGCGTATTAAAATAAATTGCAAACTTTATTTACAAAGACTCCAAAATTATTTTTGAATTAGTTTATTGTGAAAGTTACTCTTATAATTTTATGATGTGCAAGATTCATATATCACTTTAAAGTAAACAATACATTATACTGTAGTTATGTTTTTTATAAATTATTAAAAATTTAGGAATTTTTTGATATTTATTTTTCACATGCTTTCTCTTAATTTTTATTCATTTAATTATTTAATTTATAAAAATGGAAGTGGTTTGCAATACTGACTACAGCTAAGAAAATCAAGAGTACTGTTAAAATACAGTATAGAGAAGTCAGGTCAAAATTAATTAACCAACTTTAAGAATTTTATAATAGTTATTTGGCATTTATGTACTATGTAGGAGATGGTTAATCATACTTTAATATTAGTTTGCCTTCTAAGGCCAATATGGTCATTATAAATAAAGATACTCAGATAAACAATATAGTTTTGTTTTTTTCTTTACAAGAAACATGGCATGTTTTAATCTATCTCTGAGAACTTGCATGCAAGTGTTTGATGAGATAAGTGATGTTGGCCAGGAAACCAAGGTCAAAAGTTTTGAATAATACAATAGAATCTCTCACTGTAATTTCAAATTTCACTAGTGCAAGCAGAATGAACCCTTGTTTCATAGAACTTCTGATCTGGAAGAATACCTATTAGGCCATCTTCTTAAAAATTTTTCTGCCAAAATAGAATACATCTTTCTATTCCAGTATAATTGCTGTGCATTGGAAAATAGAGCCCTTATGAGACTTATCCCAGTGGAAATCTAGGATTTTAAGCAGGTTTAGAATAAATATTTTAGACCAAATTTAAAATAAAATGCCACACTGTTATTTAATTTACCAGTTTTAAACATTTTTTATAAATTCAGAGTTATGTGTGTGTGTTTGTTTGAATATTCATAGAACGTGGTCTAGCCATTGTGCCACTATAATTATGTAATTATATTTATATAGTTCCATGCTTGACTATGGAGTTAAGATAGTTTTCCATAAAAAATCAATAGAAAATCAATATGCTGATAGAGCCTTATCATCTGTGTAGATATGTCCTTATAAAACAGTCACTTTTAAATTTAATGATGCTTAGGTAGGGTAGAAAATTATGAAGAATAATCCTTAATAACCCCTTCATTTCTTTTATATAAATATTTCTTTTTTAAGATTTTATTTATGTACTTTATATATTTACTTTTAGAGAAAGGGGCAGGAAAAAAGAAAGAGAGGGTGAGAAGCATCAATGTGTGAGAGATACATGAATCGTTTGCCCCTTGATCACACTCAACTGGGGACCTGTCTCCCAACCCAGGCATGTGCTCTGACTGAGGATTGAACCTCCAAACTCTCAGTTCATAGGCTACTGGCATTCAGTCTACTGAGTCACATCAGCCAGGGCTCCTTCAATTTTTAATAAGTACAAATTGAATATAGCTATTACCCAATACTGTCTCCCTTCCTCCCTCATTCACTTCTTTTTTTACCATTATGCAAATTTTTCTTTTAAATATTATATTATTTCTGCTATTACAGTTGTCCTAATTTTTCTCCCTTTGCCCTCCTCCACCCAACACACTCCCCATTCCCACAGTCAATCCCCACACTGTTGTCCATGTCCATGTGTCATACATACATGTTCTTTGACTAATTCCTTCACTTTTTTTCAGCCAGTCCCTGCCTTCCCCCTCCCCTCTTACAGCTGTCTGCTCCATGTTTCTATGCCTCTGATTTTATTTTGCTTACTAATTCATTTTGTTCGTTAGATTACACTTGTAAATGAAGTCATATGATATTTGTCTTTCATTGACTGGCTTATGTCACTTAGCATAAAAGTCTTCGGTTCTATACGTGCTGTCACAAAAAAGAATTCCTTCTTTTTTTTTTTTTTTACTGCAGTCTAGTATTCCATTGTGTAAATGTACCACAGTTTTTTTTTTATTCACTTAGGCTGTTTCCAAATCTTGGCTATTATAAATGACACAGCTATGAACATAGGGGTGTATATATTCTTTTGAATTGTTGTTTCAGAAGTCTTAGGATACATCCCAGAAGTGGAATTGCTGGGTTAAAAGGCAGTTCTATTTTTATTTTTTTGAGGAAATTCCATAACGTTTTCTGCAGTGACTGCACCAGTCTGTATTCCCACCAACAATGTAGGAGGGTTCCCTTTTCCACTGCATCCTCACCAGAACTTATTGTTTATGGATTTATTAATGATAGCCATTTTGGCAAATGTGAAATGATATCTCATTGTGGTTTTAATTTGCATCTCTCCAATAGCTAGTGATGCTGAGCATTTTTTTCATATATCTATGAGCCATCTGTATACTCCTTGGAAAAGTGTCTATTCAGGTCCTTTGCCCATTTTTTAATTGGATTGCTTATCTTCCTGGTGTGGAGTCGTGTAAGTTATTTATACATACATTTTGGTGATCAAACCCCTGTCTGATGTATCATTGGCAAATATGTTTTCCCATATACTGGGTTTCCTTTCATTTGATGATGGTTTCTTTAACTGTGCAGAAGCTTTTTAATTTGATGTAGTCCCATGTTTTTTCCTTTGTTTCTCTTTCCCTAAGAAGGCATAACACAAAACATGTTGCTATGTGAGATATCTGAAATTTTACTGGCTGTGTTTTCCTGTAGGATTTTTAAGGTATCATGAGATATATTTTACTCTTTTGTCCATTTTGAGTTTATTCTGGTGTATATGTAATATGGTCATCTGGTTCCATTTTGTTGCAAGTATATGTTCTGCTCTCCAAACACCACTTACTAAAGAGAGTGTCTTACTCCATTTTATTCTCTCACCTCCTGTGTGAAATATTAATTGATCATAAAAGTGGGTGTTTATTTCTGGACTCTCTATTCCATTTCATCCATCTATGTGTTTATTCCTATGCCAGTCCCAGACTGTTTTGACTACAGTAAGTTTATTGAATAATTTGATATCAGGTATTGCAATTCCTTAAACTTTGTTCTTCTTTCTCAAGATTGCTAAGGCTATTTGGGGTCATTTTTCATTCCATATAAAATTTTGGAATATTTGTTCTAGATATGTACACATGCCATTGATAGTTTAATAGGAATTGTGTTGAATCCATAGATTGCTGTGGATAATATGGACATTTTAATGATGTGAATTCTTTCAGTCCATGAATATGGTATATGCTTCCACTTATTTGTGTCTTCCTCAATTTCATTTTTCAGTGTTCTGTAGTTTACGAAGTACAGTTCTTTTACCTCCTTGGTTAAATTTGTTACTAGGTTCTTTATTTGTGTGTGTATATTGCAATAGTAAATGGGATTGTTTTCTTAGTTTCTCCTTCTGGTAGTTCATTATTGTTGTATAAAAATACCACGGGTTTCTGAGTGTTGATTTTGTATTCTGCTACTTTGCCAAATTAATTTATTCATTCTAGCAGTTTTTTGGTGGAACCGATAAGGTTTTCAGTGTGCAATATCATGTTGTCTGTGAATAATGACAGTTTTACCTCCTCCTTTACAATTTGGATGCCTTTTATTTCTTCATCTTGTATGATCACTGTGTCTAGGACTTCCATTAATATGTTGAATAAGAGTGGTGAAAGTGGACATCCCTGTCTTGGTGCTGATCTTAAAGGGAAACGCATTTAGATTTTGCCCATTGAGTATGATGTTGGTTGTAGAATTTTCATTTATGGCATTTATTATGTTGAGGTATGATCCCTCTAGTCCCATTTTGCCTTATTGTTTTTTTAATCAAAATGGTTGCTGGATTTTATCAAATGCTTTTTCTGAATCTAGTATGATCATGTAATTTTTATCTTTCATTTTGTTTATGTGATATATCACATTTATTGATTTGTGAATATTGTACCAACCTTGTATCCCTGGGATAGATCCTACTTGATCATGGTGTATGATCATTTTTATGTATTGCTGGATCCAGTTTGCTAATATTTTGTTGAGGATTTTAGCATCTATGTTCATCAGGAATAATGACCTATAGTTTTTCTTTCTTTGTTGTGTCTCTATCTGGTTTTGGAATTAAGATAATATTAGCCTTGTAAAAAGAGCTTGGAAGTCTTCCCCCTTCTTGTGTTTTTTGGAATAATTTGAGAAGGATAGATGTTTGTTCTTTGAATGATTGGCAAAATTCACCTGTGAAGCCATCTGGTCCAGGACATTTGTTTTCTGGGATTTTTTTGATTATTGTTTGATTACACTAGTTGTTATTAATGTATTCAGTTTTTCTGCTTCTTCCTGATTCAGTTTTAAAAGATATGTTTCTAGAAACTTTCCATTGCACCCAGGTTGTCCAATTCAATGGCATATTGTTGATTGTACTATTTTCTTACAATCTTCTATTTCTGTGGTATCAATTGTTACTTTTCCCCTTTCATTTTTTATTTTATCAATTTTGATCTCCTCTCTTTTTTTGATGGTAAGGTTAGTCAATTTTGTTTATCTTTTCAAAGGTCTAGCTCCTGAATTCATTGATTTTTTAATTGTTTTTTTAGTCTCTATGTCATTTATTTCCACTCTGATCTTGATTAAATTTTCTTCCTTCTACTCACCATGGGCTTTGTTTTGTTGTTTTTTTCTAGTTAAGTGTAGGGTTAGATTGTTTATTGAGATTTTTCTATCTTCTTGCCTGTGATGCTATGGACTTCCTTCTCAAGACAGATTTTGCTGTGTCCCATAGATTTTGGGTTGATGAGTGTTCATTTTCATTTGTTTCCAGGTACTTTTTGATTTCTTCCTCGATCTCATTGATGACCCATTCATTAATTAATAACATGTTATTAAGCTTCCATGTATGTGAATGTTTTTGAGGGGTTTTTTAGGCTGATTTTTAGTTTCATGCCATTATGATACAAGAAAATGCTAAGATTTCAATGATCTTTAATTCACTAAAACTTATTTTGTGTCCTACTACGTGGTCTATCGTTGATAATGATCCATGTACACTTGAGAAGAATGTGTATTTTTCCCTCAGTAGCCTATTCAAAGCTACAAAGTTTTCACCTGTCTCCTCTTTGCTTGGCTACATCCAGGATGGGCATTGGTGTGCAGAAAGGCTGGCTTTGATCAGCACAGGGCCCAGGGGTGGGCCAGCAAAATACCGAAGGCACCACAGGACCCACCTTCACCTGCCTCTGCCCGCTGATCTGTTGTCAGTCGTAGTCTAGCCGCTAAGCCCACTGTTTTTTGGAGGACTTCTGATGAAATTGGGAGAATGGGGCCCTTTGATGTCCCATGGGAGGTGCTGTTCAGACTTTGGGAAAGATGGTGGGTGTCTTCCCTTATCCTTACACCACAAGTCTGAGTATGTCTCGGATTGTTTCCCTGAACTCAGTAGGGTGAAGTCCATAGTAGGAATGCAGGTGGGTCCTCCAAAGCCCAGAGTTTGGGTCTGCCAGGACCCGGGAAGTGTGTTTATAGAGCTCTCCCATGAGCAGGAAGTGCCAGTCTGGTTCTTGAGAAAGTGTATGGAATGTCTGCACACTACAGCCAGTCTCTGACACCCCTTGAGTCTACCTATGTTGCTGTCTCCTCAGCAAGGGTTAAGACGTGGGGTCCAGGAATGTAAGAAAAATAAAGGTACAAGGTGAGGTGAACAGGTTTCCAGAGGGTGGAGTGATTATTTTCTCCTGGGGGGGGGCTTGCTCTTCTCAAGAAAAATGGCTTCAGTATCATATCAAGATATGTCCCAGTACAGGGAGCACAGCAGCTGCCTCTTCCCCATGTTTCTTCCCTAGACCTCCCACTCTCAGCTCTCCTCAGGTGACTCCAGTTCACACCACCCTCCCTCCGCAGAGCCCAAGATGAGTGGCTACTAAAAAGAAACCCTACTTTTACCACTTAGGAAAAAAAATAGTGGCTTTGTTTCCATCTATCTCTCCCCAGAGCACAGAAACTCCTTTGCCTTTCACTGCTGGATAATACATGGGTGACTGGTGCTCTGTGCTTGGGGGTGCTGTCCAGGATCCAGGCCTCACACCTCTCATGGGGAAGCTCCCACAGCCTGCCATAAGCTCAGTCTGCCATCCTAGAATGATGCGGGACCCTTTTGCATCCTTGCCCTTACACTGTCAGTCTCGAGGTGGTTTCTGCCAGTCCTTGGTTAAGGGTCTCCTCTTCCGTTATTAATCTCAGGTAGTTGTTCCCTCCTTATTTTTATTTCCAGCTTGTTTCTGGGAGATGTTGTGAGACAGATCTTCCTATTTCACTGCCATCTTGCCCCATTCACCCTTACTCCTATTGCCTTCCTGTTTTCCCACAGGAAGTTCTGTTATGACATGATATCATGACATATTATTACATGAATAAAGATTAAAAGAGTACAATGTTTCTCAGGCACATATTAAACCAGAATTCAACAAATGTAGTTGAGTTTCTTAGAATCCCTGGATTGAGGCTGATTATATGGAAAGATGAGAAAAGAATATGAGGTCTGCAGTTCAAAAAGATAGATTAGTGTTCTAACACAATTTCTTGCTAGCTATGTATCTTCTGAGATTTTCAGGAAATAAAATGGATATTACTGTAAGATTTTTCATCATAATTTCATGAAACAAAATGATAAATACAGTGAACTGTACCTTTTCTTCTAATTTGCCAGCCTATGCTTAATGTTGTTATGAGGGTGATATTTCAATAAGTACATACATGAATTTCTTGTTGAAAATTCCTCAATGGTGTCCAGCTATACAAGTAACTAAATATAAACTTATTTCCATGTACCTGTCCGACCTCTTTTATGTTACATGTTATAATCTAGCATTACTGAGGAACATAGAGCTTCCTTATAAATCCTAGATTTTGTACAAGTCACTGCCTTTACTCTCTCTCAATTGTTTCTAAGCTTTCAGATCTTCCACCAGTAATTCTTCTTCACTCAGAAATCTCAGTTTTTACCAGGGAACTTACTTATCATTATAGCAAGTTTTATATTATATTATAATTTTTCTCAAGCAATTCTGTCTCCTCCTGAGATTTTAAACACTATGAGAATAGGGCATGCACACTTTCTCTTTGGATTTCCAACCTGACATAGGAGGATGAAATAGTGATATGTAATGAGTATCTAAGGGCTTTACAATGTACACCTTTAAAACTTTTCATAACACTTAATGATTTACCTAGTTAGTAGTTGACATTTTTCTATACAAGTTCATCAATTTGTAGATGGTCAAATAACCAGTCAGTATTAGAACTGGGATTTTGAGTCAGGCCAACTTAGAGTGTGAACTTCTATTGATATTTAGAGCTGTCTACCAGGCTATACTGCCTTGGTACTACTCATGATCCAAGGGTAAGAAGCCCTCTCTCGAAAATAAGACCAGAAAGGAATACTTTTAGTTAATTAAGTGCAAATATTTCTCTCTTTCTCTTTTATTAAACCATTTTATTGTGGTTTGATTAACATACAGAAAGCTGTACATGCCTAATGTCCACAACTTGAGGAATCTGGAGATAAGTATACTGCAGGTGAAATTTTCACCACATTCAATGTCGTGGGCATATTAATCACCTCCAAATGTTCCCTTCTACCCTTTGTTATAAAAACGTGTGATAGCAGCACTTAACATAGATATACCTTTGTAAGAAATTTTTAGGTATACAATACAACATTATTAATTATAGAAACTACAGTGTACAGTAGATTTCTATGACTTGCTCATCTTGTATAACTGAACTTTGTACCTTTTGATCAATACCTCTTTGTTTTTCCCTCCTCCTAATCCCTGACAACCACCATTCTAGTCCTTATTTCTCTGAAAACATGTATTAGAAAAAATACCTGAAAACAAAGTAAAAGGCAGAAAACTTTACTTGAACAATATTTAAAATAAAAATAAAAAATAAAATAAAAATACCTGAAGAGACCTCCTTTAGCAATAACCAGAGAGAGTGAATTCACATTACACCTTCAAAAGACAAAATACATTGTGAATAATCAAATAGCAATGTAGTTAAACTCCACAAAAATTTACTAAATTAAAAATAATTTAAATATTAATGTATGCAAAGTGAATGTTTTACTGAATATGTTTTTAAACAATTCTCTTTAGCCGTAGAATAAAAGCTTCACTCCTTGTATCAATCTTAGTTATCATGTTCTTTTTTTCATCCTCCTCATAGAGTTCTGAGTTCCATGTTGATTGGGGTAACAATAGCATTCAAATTAGGATATTTTTGAAAGTAAGACACAAATAAATACTAAAGCAATTAAAGACAAACCTGTGGGACAACCAGTGTAAACTGGGCAAGCTGGGACCAGTGCTCATCTTATGCGTTGACCATTTCCTGAGTGTTCTGTTAGCCATGTTACACAGGAAGTGTCAAGCATCCTAGATGCTATTGGATTTATTAGGATCTTTTTTTTTAAGAGTTAATGGTTTTCTAAACTCAGATACTTAAAAATGCCCTTATATCCCTTATTATTTTTCTTAATTTTATCTCTCATCATCTTTGTACTTAATTTTCACAATTTATTGAATTCTAATACTGCTTTAGTAATAATTATTACAATATGAGTTCTACAGTTATGTATTTTTTTCTGAAACTTCATTTTAAAAATCACAAAGGCACTAGAACAAATTTCCCTTAAATCCCCACATCCTCCTCCTTTCTCTAGCAATCTGTAAACTGTTTTCTATTCTTCTCTTCCATTGTGATGCTTATGTGAGATCATTTGACCTGCTACATATTCTGCTAACATTTACCATCTCACTTGATATCCATTGTACTTACTAGATGTCTAAGAATCTAAATATCTTAAGAGCCAAGATTCATATGAAAGGAGGGAAGGAAAACTTACACTGAACAGTGTGATTATTATATACAAAATTTTTAAAAGTAAAACATTGAGCTTTCCTATGGTTCAAAATTAGCCCAGATTATATATTTTTAAAATGCTTCTTGACATACAAAGCATTAGAAACAATTCCTCCACCTACATTTTTAGAGTTTGTAGCAGTTTGAAAGAACATTATAAAACATGGGTTTGTATCACCAGAACTAGATATCTCTACATGGTTGTAAATATTATAGATTTTCTAAGTGCTGAGTAATTATGTTTGTTCAGTTCCTTTGTAGTTCTTTATGGAAAAATTCTTAAGCATAATTAATTGTAAGTTTATACCTTTATCTGAATATTTATCATTCCACAGACATCTCACCATAATATGATAAAAATATACCCATCTTCACTTGATTCTAGGACACAATTTGATAGCATATTCTTTTAATAAACCCAGTACCTCTAATTAATATTTAATATTTTCTATTTTTGTATTAATTTTCATATTAGATTTTTAGATAACAATTTTCTAAAGAAAGATCACTAATAGCTCATATGAAGTTAGGTACAGGATGGACTAATAAAATACCTTATTACTAAAGATTTTTATAAATACACATATATCACAGCACACCAAACTAAAATAGGATGTTTTCCTACTTTTAAATTTCACTTAATTTTCTTAAACAATTTTTACTTTTATATAATTAGATATTCCTCAGAAATAGGTTTATTTACTGTTGAGAAAAAAAGTTAGTAATTTATAACAAAATGCTGAAAAGTTGTGGGGTATTTGACCTTGATATTTACCTCAATAATTCACATTTTTCTATTGGGATTCACTTTAGCATGTCATACATAAACTAGAAATTTTCAACTGGACTGTTCTGTGTATAGATTCTGAAATATAATCTTGAGTTTATCTCTTAATTTTGCTTACCTAACCTTACAATCTTTTTTAGTACATTAGTTTTTCAAATCGTGCTATATTCTCTTTAAGTTGTTTCAGAACTACTACTCATAAATTATTCAGTTGTAATTTTAATGCTTTAAAGATGTGTAAATTTAAGTCTTAATATTCTGTCATTTTAAAAGGACAAGAATAACAGTAATATGGTTAATGCATCACTTATCATCCTCTGTGTTTCCAGCTTAGGTATAAATGTGTGACTAAAAATAAATTATTCCTTTTATTTTATAGAGTAAGCATATTTATAATATTTAAAATTAAACAATGCATTTGGATCATATTTTCATTTTTAAAAATTTAATATTTATTGCATTTTTAAAGTATGGGCTATTTTAAAATATATTTACACAGTGTCTAACATTAGTAAAAGCTCTCTTTTTCAGTGTTGACATCAAGTCTCATCCAATCTAGCTACAATCATTGTTAAATGATTCCCCCATCACGTCAATGCCAACATCTTACTTCAGATATTCACCCTCTGTACCTCATCTGTTATAATAAGCTCTAAGCCCTGTTGATGTGTACACCACACTGCTACTACTTCTTACTTAAAATAAGAAAAGGGTGTTATAATTTCCTGTTTTAAAAAACCTTGTTACCTAAAGTATAAGTCAAAATTCCTTAGAATGACATTTATAGCAGATTGCTTACAATATGGACTTATCCTTTATTTTCTGGTTTCTTTAACAAAGACATGAATTCTGCTACACTCCCCATTTGTATGTGTGTGCACACATGTTTATACAAGCATAAACACACATGTGACTATACCTATATAATCACACAATCACATTGACTGGATTACATAGACTTCTTTAGTGTATGATCAGTTTGCCATTAGAAAACTGAGAAGGTGAGCATCATTCAATAAATTGCCTTGTAATAAGTGGTTACTTATCTTGGATGATTCAACTTAAATATTTTCTCTCATATGTTGGATTCAAGAGGCAGAGGTGGTTATTAGTATACATTAAGGGCTGTTGGGATCAACTCCTGAGGAAAGTTGGGGAAAAGCAGAATAAGGTAGACAGAGAATATGAATTCTGTTATAGTTTAAATAATGACCTCTAAAGATATCCTTTAGAATTGTTTTAAGCAGAGAGGGCCAGGCATATTTTTACTTCTGCATCTACCCATCATTAGATGCAGGCTGTTGCCAAGAAGGTAAATACTCCTTGTCTGGGCAACACTCTTCATCTGGAATAATTCCTGAAGTTGAGTAATAGTCAAAGACTGTTGAAGCACTTCCAGCAGCTGGGGAAATTAGGTTCTTCAATCTGAAAGAAGGTTCAGGAAAGCACATCACAGGGTCCACTACCCTTACAGCAGTCACCAAAACTAGTCAATGCGAATTGAAAGAGTAAAATATTAAGCACTGAAATATTAAAGAGAATGTACTGCAAACATTGTTTTACTTACAGAATATGAATGATTCACTCAGAAAATGAAGTATATAGAAGAAATTACAAAGTATAAATATTTGAACATATTAATTGCTTCCTCTCATGTACATGTGGACACACATGTTCTTCTGATATAACCCTAATAAAGAGGTTAAAAATGGAGTAGGAAGAAAATATTGAAACAAATATGCAAAATGATTAATACTCTTGCAACTAAATTATTGAAATGGAGAGGGGGTTGAAGTCTGTGCAGTAAAAATAGGAAACTAACTTTACTTTGTTACATACTTGTCCTACAGTCATATTGAACTCCTTTTGCTCTACTCTGAGTATATCGTATGGCTTTCCAATCATTTTCAATTGTAAGAAACATTTTATTAAGGTAACTGTGACACATTTAGTTATTAAAATCTAGTTCATCTAAACTAAACTTCAGTTCTGACATCATATTCATAGCTTGTTTTCATCCCCACCCCCAGCCTTGATCCTCGACTCTAGGCTTATGGATCTGCAGACAAGAGGAGAAAAGGGAATAGAGGGGGGAGATTGGGAGTTACATAATGGATGATACTGAAATAGGGCCATTGATGCCACTATGTGGCCATCACCGGATGAAGACTTCACCTAATGTATGGCGCTTGCTGTTCTTTAGAGGTCCTAGTGAAATTTTGATTCTACCCAGTTACCTGATAAAAAGTAGCTCATGCAAAGAGCTGTCCAAAAGCCCCAATTTTTGTATTACTAGCCCAAATTTGGCCCTCTCAGAGTGGGGTTGCATGAAAGAAAACTATCATCTCTACTGTCCTCATGGTCTTTGTAATTATCACACATTCATCCTGACAAATGATTTAGAGACACTTGTTTAACTGCTGACCCCTTACTCCTCACCGCCATAGAAAGCATCTCCATACTTCGCCGGTGGAAAATAGTCTCTAGGTTCATATACACTACGAAGCTCGCAGAACACACACTGAACTTTCTCAGGAACTATCATACTATACTCCATTCCTGTGAGATGTCAAGCCCATATATTTCTGGAGTTCAGCAACCATTTAGGTGAGAAAGGAGGTATCCTGTGTCTCCCATCTCCCACAGGAAATGCCACAATTTTCTGTAAGCCTACGAACTCCCTTTAAATAAGCTGTACAAAGTTCCCGTATTTTCTGACATATTTTGGAGAGCTGAGAGTCATTGCAAGAGAGTTTGTTATTTTTAATAAATCTTTCATGAATGTCTTATACCATTCTTTAGAATAGATAGATGCTTGTTTCCTTCAATATCCTGTTACATCTCCACAAAACAAATTACTTCTACAAAATGCTATTTGCAAATATCATGACCTTAATATATCCAAAGACAATGAATATTAATAGATGGCTTACTGTTGAATTAATACAAGTCTAATCCTAAACAACCCTTCTCCCTCTATTTAATGATTATAATATTTTAAGGGTTCAAAATATAATTTCCCTCCTACT
This sequence comes from Anoura caudifer, assembly GCA_004027475.1. Taxonomy (NCBI): domain Eukaryota; kingdom Metazoa; phylum Chordata; class Mammalia; order Chiroptera; family Phyllostomidae; genus Anoura; species Anoura caudifer. The sequence goes on along the minus strand of PVKU01003694.1, from coordinate 145,495 downwards.
TTTCTGAGTTTTTTACCCCTCTGAGATAATAATCCAATTAATAAAGACAGATTAAATGAAGAAGATAACCAAATTTAATTCATATGTACATGCCATAGAGTATGAGATTGAAGACCAGATTGGAAATTTGAGATTTGTATGTATTTCCAGAGCGAAGGTGAAAGGGTGTGTGTGTGGGGCGGGGGGTGTGGTTTAGGAATTCACATGGAGATGAAAGAGCAAATGTTTGGTAAATAAATGTTTTCTGGGCCATCATCAACAAACAGGACTTTGGCCCATGCCGTGTTAGTTTCCTCTTTGTCTGTCACACATTAGTTATGTAACACTGTACTTATTTGTTATGTCTCCCTTCTTGGAGAACCACCTAAATTCCTTTTAGACAGTTAAGGGGATCAACAGTTTTTCCTCGATCTTTCTTTTCTCAAAAATTGCCAGCTGAAAAATCAGCATTCCAAAGGACATATTTTAGGGTGGTAAACTTTGATCCCTCTCAATATGCTTTGCCAAAACATGTGGAATAAAATTTTCATTATTGCACAGAAAAGGAACTGAGGCCTGCGTACAACTGAGTTTTAGTACTTGATTTTAAATTACTTGGTTTCAATACGTGTTTGAAGGAGAGGGAATGGATAAATTCAAATAGTGTCAGTAATATCGCTTGTCATGCTACTGAACATGAGTCTCAGACCCAGTGGGCTGCAGCAGAAAGGATGAATGTGCTGTTTCATCAATGCTTGTCAGTTTCAACTCAGGTCCTTCAGGCGGCATGCTTTGCTCAGCATTGAATGTGCTTCTAGTTTTTAAAAAGACTACTTATTTTAGTAAAATATGCACCCTAACCAAAGCTGTTACTTTATCTGATATTTTACTGAGGAAGTAGTATTTTATTTCAACATGGAGAAAACAGTAATGTACACTTTGAAAGCCAGAATGTAGATTTCAAAATAGAACTTCTTCAGTAACTGACAAAAATAATTTTTGACGTTAGGTTTAATTTTTATTGGATGTGCTGACGATGAAATAAACTTTGATTAAGTATCATGCTGCTGTACAATCTTTTTGGAAAATAATTTGGCAATATGTATGGAGTCATAAAATACACCGATATGCATTTCCTGTAGATATACTACAGGGAAAGAGGGCTTGGAATTTTATGTTCGCTGGGGTTCCATCAAGGCTCTGGTGGTTTTTATTTACAATCTCTACCTAGAACACTGACTCTACAATCTAATTAATCCGGTGGTCAAGGAAACTTTCTGAAATCCAATCTAATTATGCTACTTCCCTGCTTAAAATGATTATATAGTACCCTATCACCTATAAATAAAGCCCCAAATTACTTATGGTGGCTACATGTATTGATTTCTTTCTAATATAACCCCATTTCCTTTTCCTGGTAACTCTAGCCTGTGTTCCAGATAAACCATCCGAAATCCACCTCAACTTTTTCTTTATTCTTCCCTATAGATATGCCCTTTCCACTTTTTCCTGAAAATTTTAGCCTCATTCTTTGAAAATCTGGGTCTGTCTTTTCAATCTGTCTCTGTGACTTCTTTGAATATGGTATATAATTAGCAAGTTAATTATTTAGTAACTATAATAGAACTCCTGGAGAACATGCTCTTAATGTATTTTAAACTTATACTTACTCACATTTTATGACAGATACTAGACAATCAAAAATGTGTGTTGAATGCATGATTGGAGTAATAAAATGCATTAATAAGTGATTAAATAATAAAAAAATTGACTTCCATGTGAAAAAATAAAAATAAGTACATTTTTATATTTTCAAAAGATTTTACACAAATGAATTAACCAGTGACTATGTACATTGTGAATATAATCTCATAGATATGAAATTTATGTTTTGGGGTAGTAAAAAGCCCTAAAAGATAGATAGGATCAAATCTTGAGGGAGAAAGCAGGTTTGTCTTTTTACCAGGATAATAAACTTAATATCTCCCTCTCACTCTGCACAAAATTTGGGCAGATTTGCTAGCAATCTCCTTTGGAGATTAGTTTAGGGCTTCATAAATTTCTGTTTTCTCAGCAATGACATAAACTCACAATCCCAGGCAGCATCCACCTGGGACTCTCCTCATTGCTTCCAAAGGATTTAGGTGTGTCAAAATTGTACTGCAGGTTTTACAGCCCAGGAATTATCTTTCTCAAAGACCCAGGAGCCATTTCTTTGAAATGTAATCATCAAGAAAATAGTGCTGTTAAGTAGGGGTACTTAATAGTACAAAGAAGTAAATGACTTGCTGAAAGCAGCCAGTGGCACAAGTAAGAAAAGAATCATATTTCTGTTCCTTAAATTATACTGCCAACTTGAAAACCATTGCTCAAATGCTACTGTTTTTCATTTGTGTAATTCTCCTTATTTTCTTTGTTTTTTTGTCTGTTGACATATAATTGACATTTAATACCCTATTATTTTCAGGTGTACAAAATAATGATTCAATATATATGCACATTACAAAATGTCTATTTACAGTCTGTCACCAAAGTTATTACAATATTGCTAATTATATTTCCTATGTTATATTTTATCACATTTTATAAATGAAAGTTTTAACCTCTGAATCCCCTTCATCTATTTTGTCTGCTCCTCTAATCCCTCATACCCTGATAACTACTATTTTGTTTCCTGTAACTATGTCTGCTTTTGTTTTGTTTTCTATATTTGTTTTAAATTTTACATTTCACATATAAATGAAACTGTATGGTATTTGTCGCACTCTTTGGGTCTTAATTTACTCACGATAATATAGCCTAGGTCCATTCAAGTTGTTGCAAATGGCAAGATTGTATTCTTTTTTTGATGTTTGAGTTTACTCCCTCATGTATATTTGTATGTGTGCACATGTCACATTTTTCTTTGTACATTCATATATTAGTGGACACAGGTTGTTTACATATCATGGTTATTATAAATAATACTGCAATGAACATAAGTGTGTATTTATCACTTCAATTATTGTTTTCTTTTCTAGTTCTTCTTCTTCTTCTTCTTTTTTTTTTTTTTTTTTTTTTTTTTTTTTTTTTTTTTTTTTTTTTTTTTTTTTTTTTTTTTTTTTTTTTTTTTTTTTTTTTTTTTTTTTTAGAGAGAGAGGGAGAGAAGCCCAGGGAGGGAGAAGGGAGAGAAGAAAGATCAATGTGAGAGAGAAACTTATGAATTTGTTGCCTTGTGTATGCCCCCGACTGGGGACCAAGACACCACCCAGGCATGTGCCCTAACCAGGAATCAAACTGGTGACCTTTCAGTTGACAATACCACACTCAGTCAACTGAGTCACATCCACTTGGGTAGTGTTTTCCTTTTCCTTAGATAAATACCTAGCAGTGGAATTGCTGGGTCATACAGTTGTTTTATTTTTATTTTTTTCTTGCAGAACCTCCATTCTGTTTTCCGTAGTGGCCACACTATTTCACATTTCCACTAACTGTGTAATGATCCCATTTTTTCCATATCTTTGGCAATACTTGTTTTATTTTGTTTATTTGTTTTTGGTCTTTTTCATGATAGACATTTTAACACATGTGAGATATCTTATTATCATTTTGGTATTGTTAAATCAAATGTTATCTTATTGTCAGAATAGACAATATCTTATTTCATATGCCTGTTTGCCATCTGTGTGTCTTCTTTGGAAAAGTGTCTGTCCAAAAACTCTGCCCATTTTTAAATTCAGGTTGATTGTGTTTTTGATATGGTTTGTGTAACTTCTTTATATATTTTTGTATATTAATCACTATTTGGACATATGACTTTCAAACATCTGCTCCCATTCAGTAGGTGCTTTGTATTTTGTTGTTTGTTTTTAATTTGATATAATTGCATTTGCTTATTTCTGCTTTTGTTATTCTTGCCTGAGCAGATTGGTCTAAAAATATTGCTAAGATCCGTATGAAAGGGCCTATTGCCTATGTTTACTTTTTGGACTTTTATGGTCAGGTTTTACATTTAAGTATTTAATCCATTTTTAATTTATTTTTATATGGTGTAAGAATATGGCCCAATTCTTACACCATATAGTTTCCAATTTTCCCAGCACCACTTATTGAAGTGACCAATTTTTCCCCATTGTTTATTCTTTCATCCTTTTTCATAGATTTATTGATTACATATGTGTTGGTTTATTTTGGGGTTCTTTCAATTCTATCCACTTACGTCTGTTTTTTGTGTGTGTGTCAGTACCATACTGTTCTGATTACTACAGTTTTGTAGTAAAGTTTGAAATTTGGAAGCATGGATACTTTTGGCTTTGTTCATTGTTCTCAAGATTGCTTAAATTGTTTAGGATCTTTCGTGGTCCCAAGCAATTTTTGAATTTTTTGTTCTACTTCTGTAAAGAAAAAGTCATTGGTATTTTGATGGAGATTGCATTGAATCAGTACTGTAGATTGTGTTCAGTATTAATTATTCCAGAACATGAGCATGGTATATCTATTTATTTATTTGTGTTGTATTTAATTATTTCACTAATGTGTTATAATTTTCAGGGTATAGGTCTTTCACCACCTTTGGTTAAATTTACTCCTAGGTATTTTATTCCTTTTGGTGTAATTTTAAATGAGCTTTTTTTCTTATTTCTCTACCTCATAGCTCACTATTAATGTATAGAAATACAACTGAATTCTATATATTAATTTTGTATAATGAAAATTTGCTGAGTTTATTTTTTAGTTTTAATAGCTTTTTGTAGACTTCAGTGCTTTTCAAGTATATTATCAGACATCTTTCTTTTTTTATTGTTGTTCAATTATAGTTGTCCCAATTACTCCCCCATTGTTCTCCCCTGTCCTGCCCACCCTATACTGATCCCTCAGCCCCACCCTGTTGTCCATTTCCATGGGTCCTTTATACATGTTCCTTAACTAGACCCTTCCCCTACTTTCCACTGTTATCCCTCTGTCCCCTCCCCTCTGGTCACTGTAAATTCATTCCTTATTTCCAAGCTATAAGTGGAACCTAATGAATGAAACAAACAAATGAGCCACAGACATAGAAATAAAGACATCTTCCTTTTAAATTGGACACCTTTTATTCCTTTCTCTTGTCAGATTGCTCTGGCCAGGACTGCCAATCCTATGTTGAGTAGAAGTGGCTAGAAAGAGCATTCATGCCTTGTTCCTGATCTTAGAGAAAAGCTTATTTTCTTCCCAGGGAATATGATGTTAGCTGTGCATTTGTCATATGTGGCCTTGATCATGTTCAGCTACATTTCTTTTATACCAATTTTATTGAGAGTTTTTTTTTTTTATCATGGATAATGGATGTTGGATTTTTAAATGTTTTTCTACATCTAATAATTTTATAAAATTATTTTAATCTTTTTTCTTTTTTTAACATGGTGTATCACATTAATTTTTTTCAGATGTTGCAACATCCTTTCATCCCCGGAGTAAATCTCACATGATAGTGGTATGTGATTCTTTGATGTGTTGTTGCATTTGGTTTGTTAATATTTTTGTTGAAAATTTTTGTATCTGTTACGTTCATCAGATATATTGGCCTTTATTATATTTTTTTCTTTTTCTTTTGGTAGTTTGAATGGCTATTGCATCTTATGGATAAATCCAACTTGATAGTGAGGTCTATTTTTAATATACTATTGTAGTTGGCTTGTTAGTTTTTGCTTAGCTGATTTCTGCATTTATATTTATCAGGAATATTGGTCTTTAGTGTTTTTTTGTTTTGTTTTGTTTTGTTTTGTTTTGTTTAGCCTTCAGTCTTTGTCACATTTTGCTGTCATCATAATGATACTGAGCTGATAAAATGAGTTTGAAAGTGTTTCACCTAAATGATTGGTAGAATTCTCCAGTGAAGTCATCTGGTCCTGTGTTTTCCTGTGTTGGGAGGTACTGATTACTGATTCAATCACATGATTATTAGTCTGCTTAGATAATCTATTAATTCATGATTTGGTCTTGTAGGGGGTGTATGTTTCTAGAAATTTAACTGTTTATCCTAGGTTATACAATTTGGTATATAATTTTTAAAATAATCATTTATGATCCTTTCAAACTTTTTGTGGCATCAGTTATAATGCTTCCTTTCAATTCTGTCTTTGCGTTTTCTCTCTTCATTAATCTAATTAGGGGTTTGTCAATCTCAAATAACTACCTCTTAATTTTTAAATATTTCAATTGTTTTGCTATCCTCTATTTTGTTTATTTGTGCTCTAATTTTTATTGTTTCTTTCTTCTGCTAACTTATGGCTTAGTCTATTCTTTCTCTAGTTCCATGAAATGTAAAGTTAGGTTGTTTCTATGATATTTTATTTTTTTAAATTCAAGTATTTACCACTATAATCTTCTCATTTACTCATGTTTGGATATGTTGTTTTCATCTTTATTTGTCTCAAGATATTTTCTCAGATAATTAGTAAAATGTTTTCCCTTTTTACTTCTTTGACTAAAAGGATTTTTCTTTTATTTCTTCTTTATTTTCTTCTTGTTTGCTCAGGATTATGTCACTTAATTTCTATACATTTGTGAATTTTTCAGTTTTTCTTTCTGCTTTGATTTCTATTATTCATATATTCAGAAAAGATATTTGGCATGTTTTAAACTTTCATAATTTATTAAATCTAGTTTTGTGACTGAATCTATCTTGATCCATCATGGAAAATGTCCTGTGTGTCCTGGAGAAGAGTGTGTAGCCCGTTGCTGTTCGGTGGAATTAAGCCTACATTTTCCGCAGTGTTGTTTAAGTCCTCTGTTTTCCTTTTGATTTCTGTCTGACAGTTCAATCATAATTGAAAGTGATATATTAAAATCTCCTACTTATAAGAAAAAACTGAACTAAAAAACAAAATAAAGACAGATTTAGGTAGAGAGCAGGCTGATAGCTCTCGGGGGTTGGGGATGGAAGGACAGAGCGAAAAAGGGAGATAGACAACAGTGTAGTGATTGTGGGGGTGCAGGGTGGGTAGAGGTGGCAGAGGGTATAAGGCTGAAAATGGTAATGGAAAATATACTATTAAAAAATTCCTATGCTCATTGTATTGCTACTTCTCCATTTATTTCTCTCATTCTTTGGGTGTGCATGTTGTGTTATTATTTAGTGGCAGTTTCCACACATTGAGAAAACAGTTCTCTTTCACAGCTACGGACTTGCTTTATAGAGAGAAAGATATTCACCAGTCAGTCTACCTAGAGATTCTGGAGGGCCTCTAAATCCTTTTCTGTGGATGACTCTTCTCTAAACTTGTGTATTTATATTTCGAAAATACAGGTTTTCCCAGTGTACTGTTTCTAGATCTTGTATATCTTTGACCCTGTGGTATCTGCAGTGCTGCTCGTTCTCTGGAGTTGACTTCAACAGTTCAGTTCTTTTTGTCCTTAGGGTCCCAGGCATTTAGAGTATACTGAGTTCCATCAGTATTCCAAAATACGTGAGACAGAAACCAGTTTCTCAGTAACATGCCAAAAAGCCTAAACATTGGATATATGATCCATTCTTGCACACTCTACCTTCAACCCTTCTAGGAGAAACCACCAATCTATAGTGGCTTCTGTTTACTGAGCCATAAGCCCTTTGAAGCTTTGTGTATTTGTATGTGTACACCTGTCTCTAGGAAGCTAAGTATGCCAGGTCTTAGCAGTGCTTTAATTTGGGCAAGACTTAGCACTGAGCCTGGAGGAGGAGCAAATGTGAGTGTCATGCTAGTTCAAACCATTGCTTTTGTTCTCAGTGCTTCCTAATATAATATGCAGAAGTTAGATTCAGTCAAAACAGAAATCAGTATCACAGATAGCTCCTTAAGGAGTCTGACTATTCTGTGCATGTTCCAGTCTTCACTTTTCCTTGCAAAGTAGAATCTGGGAGTTTGGATTTTCTTTCTAATTATATCCCACTGAACATGGAAGAGAGGTTTTGGAAAGTGACTGCCAGAATTTTTTCTTTTTTGTTTTAAATCATCTTTGCTGTATCACATTCTGTGCTCATTTGGAATGCAGGAGCCTCTTAATTGAATTCTGGATCCCTAGTGATGGGAATTGTTCATGTATTATTATATTGGTATTATGGTTGGGAAGAAAGGAATGGAGCTTGCTCTTCCGCCATCTTGCTGATGTCATCTCCCAATGAGGAACAATATTTAGCTGGATTTTATATTCTTACTTACTTTTGTAATGAAAATAATTCCTTTAAAGTTGTTTCTCAATAAGTTATATAGAATATAATATTTTGTATTTTTTTCTGCTCAAACTGTAGGTTATTTATGCTTCTTTTTTGATATATTAGTCTGCAAAAGAAGAGGTTTAGCTAATCAAACTTTAGAACCTTAATTGTGAGTTTGGTAGAGGAAAAATATTATAGTTCACAGATATAAAAGTTGTTTTAAAAGTCCAACTCTTTGTTCTCATGTAAAAATAATAATAACCGGAATAGAAACATTTACAAAGTTTATCATTCTCTTTTATGATTAAAATGGAAATGAAATTGATTTGAATTCAATGATCACATTGCCATCTGGCATTTCCAATTTTGCAGTCTACACAGATGCTATAAGATGTGGAAGTCAGGAACAGAAAAAAGAGAGTAATGCATATAATTCAAATATAATATGACATAGTGTCTTTAAACTTAAGTATGCAATTACTGCTAAAGGACTCTCCCATAAGGTAATTATCAGACAAGATTTTATACCAACATTTAAAAAGATATGTTTCCTATGATCTTATGCTTTCTTTCTGCTTCTAAAGATGAGTTAAATGTGTCTTAGTGAAATATTTTTAGGTGTTTTTCAAATGTAATGCGCTGTTTCCACTGTGGGATAGCTATAACTATGGCCAAGGACATAAGGATAATATTTTACTTGTTGCCTTTTATATATTAATGAATAGTGTTGCTAAATATGTACTAATAAAGAGTAAGCATTTTAGTGTTGAGATTAAAGTGAGGATTGGAAATAGTGTCTAATGGAAAAGAGGAGACACTCTCGCCTGCGTTGTTGCATGCTTCTTTTCATGAAATGCCAGTCTGATCATATACTTTCTATTAGTTTTTAGTCACTATTTATTTTTGATTGTTCATTTTTTAGTACCTTGTATGTACTAAATTCATCTGATTAGATCATCTCAAAACTGTTAACCCTGTAATGCCTATGACTTCATGAAACTCACAAGCATCTGTGTCGGTCATGATCCTGGCACAAGAAAGAAGCACACATGCAAGGGTTTAGATACATCATTATAATGAAGAAAAGTATTTACATAAGTGCGAGCAGGGTGAGAAAATCTCTATAGGAAGGTGAAGTGCCCAGTGACTTGCAGCGATAAGGAACCCTTATGACCCCAAAGAGAAAAGGGGAACCAAAACTCGGATTGACGCAAAAGGAGCCATGCAACTGGCTTTCTGTAGTTCCATAATTTATTTTTAATAAGAAAATACTGAATTATTCCCAGAAATATCCAGAAAAGAGCAAATGGCTGCACAATGAATAGCATCCCATAGGAAGGAATAAAGACTAGAAGGTAGAGAGAGGTGGGCCTTAGATAAGAAGAAGCCAGCTCCTCTATGAAACATGATGAATAGGAAGACAGAAGGGAACAGGGTTAATCTTGGTGAACTGGTTCTACTTTCTCAGGTGAAAAGGTAGCAAATTGGCTAGGTGATTCAAAATGATGGTGATGATGATGAGGGACAGAGGCCATCCTGGTAACAGTGATGCATTTTTATTAGGGATAATTATATTCTAGGTATAATTAATGCTATCACAAGTTTTATTATAGGTTTTATTATTATCATAATTTTACAAAAAGAAAAACTTAGAAGTGGAGAGATTAACATTGAGGTTGACTTACATGTGTCCAATAGGGTTGGTAATTTGCTGCATAGTTTTCAAATAACTATGGAATGGAGGGAAAGAACAATTTGACTGAAAAATGGAGCAAAGATGACTTCCCATTTAAGGATTCATTTGATGGTGATGACCATGACTATAATGTAGTACTTATATCCCCAAGCCTGAAATGTGTGTTCTGCAAATCATGGTTGCCTATTTGTGGGCACGGAGAAGTAGCCAGGAAGTTTCAAGAAGAATTCAGAGTTACCAGTGAAGCATGGTTATTGATATTGTGAAGGAAAAAGCAATCTTTGGAAATTCATATTATTTTTTCTTTTCTTATAAGTCTTAGCTAATATTTTTGAAGGGGCAAGGGGGCTAGAAACCTTATTAGAAAAGGGATAATGTCTGTCTTTTATAATTCTTACTATAAAGAGAGATTGGAACCTTTAATTTTTTTAAGTGCTTTTATATGGATAAGTACTAAGCTCTGGAAAAGTGCCATAGTTTCAAACTAAATTAATTTTAGCATGACTATATTAGTCACTTCATTTATATATGGGGATTCACTAATAAATTGACACTTTCATCATCTACAGATACAGTTTGGGAACAGGGTGCTTGAGAAACTCTCTTTACCAAGTGTGGTTCAAAACTTAAACTTTCTTTGCTAAGTGACAGCTGTCCCTATCCCAATGAGTGATGATATGCTAAAGAGTTCATTATAAAAGCATTTCAGATAAATATGAAAACCTGTTTTTATATAAACATAATAATCTTTACATTTTTAACTTCGCATGTACCAAGTCAACAGGCTGTATACTGCAACCATATGCAACAAATTAAAGATCTTTGTTTCTGGATACAAGGTTATTTAGCAATGGCAGCAATCTCCCAAACCTTTAGAGAAACTAATTATTTCTTTGAAAGCTTAGAATAGTTTAATCTATGGACCTGCACTGTGGTTTATTGGCTTTCTGCTAAACAAGTTAACTTGTCAATAAACAGTTTTATTAAGAAGCTAGTCAAAATGAAGCAAAGTCTGTTTGCCAGTGTTTAAAGGTTAATAGGAGATCTTGAGAGATAATCTTTACGCTGCATGGGGAAAAAAGAGACAGTTCTGCCTTTGTAAATCTGCTGCAGAAAAATTATTTGAACTGTACATAGCTTTTAATTTCTAGAACACAATGATAAAATGCAGGGATGATGAAGCCTTTTCTAAAAAGAAGCACATAATGCATATTTTTTGCTTTGTAGGATATAGAGTCTGTTGCAATTTCTCTGTCATTATAACACCAAAGTAGCCATAGAAGATATGTGAACAAATGGGTGTGGCTGTGAATCAATTAAATTTTATTTACAAAAGCAGTTGGCCAGCTGGATTTGGTCCATGAGCCTTAGTTTTCCAAGCTTGGGTGTTAAATAATAAAATATTAAGTTGTTGACTATTTAATGTGATGATGCAGCAGTTATGAACGACATTTTAAAAAACAAAGTGAGACTTTTACTTTAAAGAAATAGATTTTAAGAAACTGTTGAATGCATACATGTGAATAAGCATGTTGATTGCAACATAGTAATTTTCACTGATCCTTGATCCAAGCAAGAGTAAAATTCCTATTTTAAAAATATCACCTAATTGGGAAATAGGAGGTCTGATGAGAGCCTAAAATAAAACACGTCAAAGGGGATCCAGAGAGAGGGCCAAATGGAAAGCCTACAGAAGAATTTCTATACACAGTTTTGTGATGCATTGTTAGTGTGTACTATTTACATCAATGCAGTGGTGTATTTTTGATATTCCTGCCCACACCTACTGTTTTTAAATTTTTATTGCACAATATATTTCAACTTGTGAAGGGTGACATATTCTCCTCCTACTCATTACCATTGAATAATTTTTCTAACATTTTTATTTCAAATTTACTGACAATATCCTGTAAACAGTCTACTCCTTTAATTCATATCTTTTTACTTGGTCATTAAATAATATTAATTATGTTAAAATCATTCAGGAAAGAATGCTCTGGGTGCTAGAAATGCAACAATGGTAAAGTCCAATCCTGGTCTCAAGGAGCTTGAAATCAACCGGTAAAAAAATGAATGCATGAGAATTGCAGAGATCACTAACTGTTAAGTCAACACAAGAGTGATGTGATTAATAGCGATAGAAGGGGTTGCTACTATATGAGGGGGTAAACTATATTCAATTAGGCCTCTGAAGGGAGACAATACTCAGTTAAGATCTGAATTATAGGACGAGCACAATGTGCTAAAATCCAAGTTTACAGGCTTGAGTGTTACAGTGAGTAGTTATTAACAAAGGAAGGGAGCAAATGGAATCAGGTTCTCCCCAAGGAACAACTGTTTTACAATGGAGAGGCCTAAAATAGTAAAGAGGAAATTCCTTTGCTGGGAACATGTGCAGCAGAAGCCACAAGATGAACCAGAACTTGACAGCATGTGCAGTAGGAGCAAAATTGTGACCATAAAGGGGAGGAGTCTAGCCTGGGAAAATCTGGGAATAAGATTGGATAGGATAAGGGAAGGCAGAAAACCCAGGAACGGGATTGGATAGTAGGAGGGCCCAGCACTGCCCCAGGAAAACCTAGGAAACAGGTTGGACAATTTGAAGGACAGCCTGCATATTTCGCAAACCAATAAAATATATGGAATATTAGCAGAGACCTCAGGGCAGTTTTACCAGAACCTGCCCACTCTCCACATCCCAGAGGGTGTATTATTTCTTTTCACTATAATAAATGTTGCCACTACACTCAACTTCTCCCAAATGTGTGCCCCTTAAAATTCTTTTCAGAGACACCTCAAGAGTGCATTTCCCTCAGAAACACTAAGAAGAGTAAATGGCAAATATAAAGTATCTTTTCTGGGAATAAACATAAATGTGTCCCAAGAAAAGAATGAAATTGCTATCTATTACTTCTTTTTTTTTTTCATCTTCTACTCCTACCCCTGCACTACAGTAGGTTTTGCTAATTATGCTTCCTGTTTACAAAATAAAGGTAAAGCCTGATGACTTTCTACTCTTACATTGTATGTCCTAAGAGAGTATGCAAATTGTTAGCTTTAGGAATTCCTTCTGAAAAATGACTCCTGCTGTTACCATAGGTAGTTAGCTAATTATTAATGAGAAATAGAACAAAGGGAATTAGAAATTGAGCTTAAAAATCTAGAGAGCATAAAGTTGTTTTCTTCATCAGGAAGCTATAGTTTCATACCACAGTAGATCATAGCATTGCTAAAAGGAGGTTAACACTTCTCCCTTCCCCTCTCTGGTACCAGATTGTTGGGGGACGGAGGCAAAAGTGCTTGACCATAGAGGCCTGTCAGTCTAACTTGGGAGAGGACACATCAAAAAGCTCATGAAAGCTTGGGAAGTTGATTCGTTATTTTGAAAAGCAGCTGGTCCATCCCAACACAAACTAATATAATCCCGAGGGAATAAAGAAGCTCTTGCCTGGGAGCATGTGACCATATGGGTCTGACAGCTACCAGGATCCTTAGAAGATGGTGTGGGCCTCAAAGCGCTAAACTTTAATATGAAACACGAATTCTGGGCCTTAGCCTTTGTTTTGGCTTTTCTGAGGAAACAGTTGGACTTTTCCCATGGTGACACAGAGGAAGATATGGCTTTGTAAACCCAGGAGCAGATTTCCACCCAAATAAACCTTGCCACATCACGATCTCCCATGTGTGGGTCCTTGGAATGCTTTCCCGACAATCCAGTGGAAGAGCCTGATTTCCGCTGACAACACTGAGTTACATTTTTAGAATTGATTGTTTCTTGCAGACTATATCCAAATTCTTTACATGTTTTTTTTTTACATATTTGAACATAGGCATACTCTCAAAAAGGCAAGCATGAACCTTTTAGCAGCTCTAAGTACTGGAAATAATATGCCTTCCAAATATATAATTTATAAATGATACTAAACTGTGTAGTATATATAATGAATAAGAAATTGTGATTATTCCTGTATGAAAACTATTTTGCTGCTTCAACAAACTATCAAAAATACTTCCAAAGGATTATTTTAAAAATTGTTTATGTTTTGGTGGATCTTTCCCACTAAACCCTAAAAATAAATTTAGATTGCTTATCATTTCATTCCAGAGCAAATTTCTATTCTTTCTTTTTCTCCCCAATTTTGGTATTGCAGTGGCATGATCCTAGTTATCTAAAAGCAAAATCTTAGCTGCATTTATTTTTATCCTCTCACATTTTACAAAACACACTTTGACAAACTCCCTATGTTTCTTTTATTTTCTGTCTCTAATGCTTTTGAATATTCAAGATAATACAAGTAGATATTAAAGATCAACCCCAAAACTTTGGTGCTTAAAATGATAAATATTTATTAATCACTAACTGAATTTCCAAAAGGAGTTCTGCTAATTGATGACAGAAACCAAAATATGTACTCATTAAGGCACTCAGCTTCTCAGCTATGCTGTCATCTTAGATGAAAGATTTCCAAGATCACCTTGGATATGGATATAGAGCTGAAAGATGGGGAAGAAGACAGACGTAGGATCCATTTTTAAAAGAAATGTATTTACAAGTCATTCTACAGAAAATTAAAAATAGATATTTAAATTCAACTTTTTAAATAGCTAATGATCAAAAATAAATTTCTGAACTTTTTTAATTCAACATATGCCATTCCCTTGATTTTGGAAGAACATATTTCATTGCAAGGCTAATGTGTTTTTGAGTGAGAAAAAGTGCTATAATCATGCATATTTTGGCCAATGAAAGATCAAACATTGCCTTGGAGATAAGCCACTTCATTAAGCCACAGTAGACTTCTTTCTTTACCAAATCTTAGCATCAAATAAAACTTTTCTAAAAATTCACTGGTGATTTTGGTGAAATGTTCAGAATTTGAGGGTTTTTTTTTTTAATTTTCCTGTTGATATACCTGAATAACAAAGTATATACACTGACAAATATCTCTCAGCAATTTTTATTTTATTTTTCTGAATATTAATTTTAAGAGTTTCATAAAATGGTCCAACTATGTGACCAAAAATATTATGAAATGAGTTTTGTGAATGGTAGCCAATTTTCTACACTACTTCCTTGTTTCTAGTCCTTATTAACTTTTTTGTCTTAGCGATAGTCTTTTAAGTAATCTTCTTACCTATCTCAGCTTTCTTTTTTTTAATTTTCATTTTAATTGCTGTTCAAGTACAGTTTTCTGCCTTTTACTCCCATCCCAGCCCACCTCCCACAACCCTTCCCACCTCCCTCCCATTTCCACCCCTGCCTTGTTATTGTCCATGTGTCCTTTATAATTTTTCGTTCAAACCCTTCCCCTTTTCCCCTGAAATTCCCTCCCCTCTCCCCTCTGATCACTGTCAGTCTGTTCTCAATTTCAGTGTCTTTGGTTATATTTTGCTTGTTTGTTTGTTTTGTTTATTAGATTCCTGTTAAAGGTGAGATCATATGGTATTTATGTTTCACTATTTTTGCATTCACTACTACAGAGGTCCTGTATATATAAGTAAGAATTAAAGGATTTTATTAATTTGTCCAATACACAATTTCCAGGTTTAACTCCCACTTTTATTTGCTTTATATTCTATCCTTTAACCAAACTAGAATATGCATTATTTCTTATGTATGCACAAAGGTTACCATCTTCATAGCTTTTCCTATATAATGCTAACATCGCCGGGAAAAATTGGTACAAATGGCATTTTTTTGTGACACCATCCCAGTGTTCAAACAGAATTTGCCTTACCCTCTTTTCTGCCATGACAACTTATTTGTACTTCAATTACAGAAATAGTACATTCTGTTTTCCTTTCTCTTTCATGAAGAGTAAGCTTCATGGTGACAAAGAAAATATCTTATTCAAAATTGTGTTATTATTAGACTCTAAGATTGACTGCTAAAAATGTGTTTATTATAGTGAGCTAAAGAGGAAAGTACATTGTAAATTGTAAAGTGCTTACAAATATATTTTAGCATAGTCTTGTGTAAGCTTAACTTGTTTATATAACCTCTTTAAGCCTCATTGTGAGTGTACTCATGGCAATTATCTCTAAGAGGTATTAGGAAAAAAAAACCTACACAAACCCAAAACTTTTAAAGTGTCTTTGATAGAACCTGAAGATGTCTCACAGGGTGTCCACTGGTATAATCATTTAATATTTTACTACACATATAGTTTATATATAGTTAAAAAAGTGTAGCTCTTGGCAATTAAGATACATTCCCTTCCCTTGATTTGGAACAGGATATACTATTTGTCATTGTTGTTGTTGTTGTTAAGGCAGTCTATGTTTTCATTGTAAGCACTTTGTTTTATTTTTTAATCGACATTTTTTTTAATTAATTTATTGGTGTGACATTGGTTAATAAGATCATCTGAGGTCTACCTGGAAAAAGTCCAGACATTGTTAATATAGCATGAATGGTTTGTGTGACATCGATGTAACCTAGCAGCCAAGGAGAGTGGACTGGAATGCTCATGCGTGAACAATGACAACTTCACTGTACTAGTCGGTGGTGGGGATGGTACATGCCACTGAGTGAGCATGTGTACTATGTGGCCATCGCTTTCAAAATGAGTAAGCAGAGTAACAAATCTGCATCCAATTTTGCCATAAGCTTTAATATTCCTCCACAGAAAGTATTTGGATGATTCAGAAGACCACAGCTATGGGCAGCTGATGATTGTCCGCTTCATCATGACAACATGCCTACTCATGCACCATGTCTTGTGCAAAAGTTTTTGGTGAAACATCAAATCACCCAGGTGACTCAGCCCCCACTACTGCCCAGATTTGGTGCTCTGCAACTTCTGGCTTGTCCCAAAATTTAAATCACCTTTGAAAAGGAAGAGATTTTAGACCAGTAATGACATTCTCGGAAATTCAATGTGGCAGCTGATGGCAATTGGGAGAACTGTGTGAAGTCTCAAAATACCTACTTTGAAGGAGGACTGAGGTGTCATTGTCCTATGTAATGTCCCATTGTATATATGTGCCACATCTTGTTTATCCTATTGTCAGTCAAAAGACACTTCAGTTGTGTCCATGTCTTGGCCACCATCAATAATGTTGCAATGGACATAGGGTGAATATGTATTTTTGAACATATGTTTCATTTTTTTTCTGTAGATACCTGGAAAAGGGATTTGCTGGTTCATATGGTAACTCTATTCTTAATTTTCTGAGGAAACTCCACACTATTTTTCATAGTGATTGTACCAGTTTGCATTCCCACCAGCTGTGAATGAAGCTTCTTTTTTCTCCTCAACCTCCCCAACACTTGTTATTACTTTTCTTGTTGATAATAGCTATTCTAACAGGTATGAAGTAGTATCTCATTGTAGTTTCGGTATGCATTTTCCTAAGAGCTAGTGAAGTTTAGCATCTTTTCATATATTTGTTGGCTATTTGTATGCCTTCTTGGGGGAAGTGTCTGTTCAGTTTCTCTGTCCATTTGTTAATTAAATTTTTTGTTTGGTGTTGAGTTGTTAAAATTCTTTGTATATTTTGGATATTAAGCCTTTGTTGGAGCTATTGTTTGCAAACATCTTCTCTGATTTGGTTGATAGCATTTTTATTTTGGTGTCAATTTCTTTACTATGTAGAAGCTTTTTAGGTTGTTATAGTTTCACTCATTTATTTTTACCTTTACTTGTATTTGAGGTCAAATTCATAGAATGTTCTCTACAATCAAGTTCCATAAGTTTAGTGCCTATGTTTCCTCCTATGTAATTTATTGTTTTAGGTCTTATATTTAGGTCTGTGATTCATTTTGAATTAATTTTTACACATGTGGCTTTCCAATTTTCCCAGCATCACTTATAGAAGAGGTTTTCTTTTCTCTATTGTATGTTTTAGCTCCTTTATCAAAAATTATTTTCCCATATACTTGTGGTTTTGTTTCTTGGTTCTCAATTCTGCTTCATTGTTTTCTGTGTGTTTTTATTCCATTACCATGCTGTTTTGAATATCTTTGCTTTGTAGTATAATTTGAAGTGAGTAGTATGATACCTCCAGCATTGATCCTTTTTCTAAGGATTGCTTTCCATACAAATCTGATGATTTTTTGTTCTATTTCTTCAAAAATGCCATTGGGATTTTGATGAAGATTGCATTAAATATGTGTATTACTTTTGTTAATATAGACATTTTAACTACTTTGATTATTTCAATCCATGATCCAGGATATATTCCATGTCAACATATCTTTTTCAATCTATTTTAATAATGCTTTGTAGTTTTTTATATATAGGGCTTTCCCCTCTTTTGTTAAGTTTATTCCTAGGTATTTTGCTATTTTTGTTGCTATTGCAAAAGGGATTTGCTTTTTATTTTCATTTCTTTTTCTGAAATTTTATTTTTAGTATATGGAAAAGCAGTGGAATTCTGTACATTGATTTTGTATCCTGCAACTTTATTGTATTTGTTTATTTTTTTCTAATAGTTTTGGAGTGGAGTTTTTACAATTTTTTATAAAAAGGATCATTTCATCTGTAAAAAATGACACTTTTACTTCTTGATTCCCAGTTTGGATCCTTTTATTTCCTTCTCTTGCCTTATTGCTGTGGCTAGAACTTTTAGTGCTCTGTTGAATAGGAGTGGAGAGAATGAACATCCTTGTCTTGTTCCTGATTTTAGAGAAAAAGCTTTTAGTTTTTCACCATTTAGTATGATATTAGCTGAGGATTCACCATATATGGCCATTATTATGTTAAGGGTACTTTTCTTCTATACTTATTTTATTGAGTGTTTTATTCAGAAACAGATATTGTATCTTATCAAATACTTTTCTGCATCTATTGGTAAATTCATATGATATTTTCTTTTGTTCTTTTAATGTGCTATATTACATTGTTCAATTTGTGTATGTTGAACCATCTTTTGTCTTTGAAAGGAACCCCACTTGGTTATAATGTATTATTTTTTAATGTATTGTTGTATTTGATTTGCTAGTATTTTGTTTAGGATTTTTCCATCTGTACTCATGAGAGATACTAGTCTGTACTTTTATTTTTTGTTTGGTATCTTTTGCCGGGTTTTAATATCAGGGTTATGTTGTCTTCATAAAATGTATTAAGAAGTATTGCCTCTTTTTAAATTTTTTGAAAGAGTTTGAGAAGGACAGGTATCAAATATTCTTTGAGTGTTTGGTAGAATTCACTAGTGAAGCCATCTGGTCCTAGAGTTTTATTTTTGGGGAAGTTTTTGATGGTTGTTTCAATTTCCTCACTGTTAATCAGCTTTTTTTTATTGTTGTTCAATTATAGTTGTCCCCATTTTTCCCTCATTACTCTCTCCTGCCCTACTCACCCCCACCTCCCACATTTAATCCTCCTTCCCCCTCATTGTCTTTGTCCATGGGTCCTTTATACATGTTCCTTGATTTGACCAGCCTATTTAGATTTTAAAGTTTTTTATTATTCAGTCTAGGAAAGTTATATTTCTTGGAACTTACCCTTTTTTTCTAGGTTATTGACCTTGGCATATATTTTTTTCAAAATATCCTGTTATGGTCCTTGCATTTCTGTGATGTCTGTGGTAACTTTCCCTTTTTCATTTTTGGTTTTACTTATATGAGTCTTTTGTCTTTTTTCCTTATTGAGCCTAGCCATGGATTTGTCAATTTTATTACTCTTCTTAAAGAATCAGCTCTTTGTCAATTTCATTACTCTTCTTAAAGAATCAGCTCTTTGTTGTATTATTATTATTTTTTTTTTTTGTATAGTCTATTGCTTCTCAGCCTTTTGGCTAAGATCAAGTGTTATGTTTTGTCTAGTATTTTTTTTGTTCTCTATTTGACTCAATTATTTCATTTTTCTTTTTTTCTTTCTGCTGGCTTTGGACTGCTTTTGTTCTTCTTTTTCTAGTTCTTTAATATGTAATACTAGTTTGTTTAATGGAGATATTTCTTACTTAAAATAAGCCTGGAATGATATAAGCTTCCTTCTTATTACAGCTTTTGCTGCATCCCAGAAATTTTGATGTGTTGTATTGTCATTCTCATTTGTCTCTATTTATCACTTGATATCACCTTTTATTTCTTCTTCAACCCAGTCATTTTTAGCAGATATTGTTTATTCTCCACATATTTATGGAGTTTTTTCCTTCCTCTTTGCAAATGTAGGCATTTAGAAGTAGTATTCAGTATTTAGGCTCTGTCACTTGTGCTTATTGTCAGATTTTTTTTGAGATTCAATTTGTTATTAAATGTCTCTTCCACCCTCAATGCTGTCATACTTGTCATCACCCTAGTGCTTGACAGTAGAGCCTTAAAGCAGTTAGGACGGTGCAGTATGTTCCCAGGTACTAAAGAGGGACACTGTGCTCTTTCTAGGTGCCTCATTGAATTCCGACACACAAAGATTTATAAAATTTCATGTACAAATAGACTTAAATATCAAGAAATAAAGGTAACCCCAATATCAGTAAATTAATGTCAATTTTCATAAACATTGTTTATTTATGCTATTTCATGTTAAATTCAACCATATAAAATGTTTAAAATATGTAATCGTGTGTATGTGTTTGTGTGTGCACCCTTCAACATTAAAAAAAATATTTTTTTCCTCAAATTTGGAATTCAAGACATTAAGAAATATATATTGTACTAGGGTCTGCTAATTATGTAGCCAGTCCTAACCCCAACTATAGAAGATGCTGGTTTGTAGTTGGCCAAAATTTTTCAAAATTCAGAACTAACCTCCATACTCAGAGGTGAACTCACAAAAGCCTTATGTATTATGTTATTCAAACGTTTGCCTATAATAATTTGATGAATCATAGCATTGTGTATATTGTTTAATCAGAAATCCAAATATATATAAAGGAAGTAAATTATTCACTTTTTAGTGATGAAATAGAACAAATAGAATATTGTACCGGTAAACTTGCTTGTAAGGCAAACCCCTGTGGACTGCATTAGAAAAGGAAAGCATAATCGCTGAGAAGTTAGGGAAATACTTTCCATATTACATGAATTTAAGGGAGGTCTTATCATTATCTCTTTTTTATGTCTAGAAGGTCAAATGTTTCTAAAAATTTTTAGAAAGAGTACACATACACTAAGAGTAACTTCTTCAACAACCTGATGGTAAGTTTCCCAATTTTAATGGAAATTCAAATTTATGACCTCGATCACTGAAATCACCACAGGCAGCGACTGAAAGTGAGATACACAGTTTTAAAGTCAACACTTCACTTTGTGGTATTTTATTGTATTGTTTTCACAGAGTGCTAAATATCTGAATGTTATGCAGTTTGATTTCAAAAAACTTCTGTAACTAAATAACACTTCTACAATAAAAACAGACTATTGAAAGCAATGTTTGCTTTATTTTTTAATTCTAAAAAAAGATACAAAATAATTTATTGAATATAGCATATGTTGTATAATAAAGCAAGCAAGATACATTCTCTACATGACCTTCTTTCTTTTACAGAAGACTAATCTAAACGACTATTTTAAAGTTGTTCAGGAGTTTGATGATTGAGTGGCTATAAATTAGAGAAGTTAAGACATTTAAATTAGCTACAAAAGCAATGTGATCTAAATGGAGGGGGAATGAAAGGAAGCTGCAGCCAGATGGGCTGGAAAAGAAAAAAAAAGGAAACATGTATGGGAAATGGAAATCTTTTGTCCCTGATCTATCAATCTTAGACACACATATTTTAATCTGGACGTATTTATAGGTATGGAAGTATCCTCAACTTACTCTTTTTAAAATCTATCTTAAAAAAATAACCGTACCATACACTTAGCGAGTTGGTCCCTGACACAACTTTATGCCTCTTGGTGATGTGGTCCTAAATCATTCCTTTTGTGATCTACTTTTGTGAGAAACAGCTTTAACTTCTTTCATTTCCTTCTATTGAGCATTCTTGACTCAATTCAGGGAACGACAGTTGTGAAAAAGAATGGGGTGTCCTTTATAATGGACTTTCACCTTGTGTAGAGATGTTGCTATAACCTTTTGACACCCAGTGCTATATAGCTCAGAAGTTTTAACACTTTTGATAGAATTTCTAGTATCTATCAGTTGTGAGATAAAATGAATTCAAACCCATAGCAGCAGGTCAAGAACTAAGCAGTCATTACTGTAAAGGCTAGAAAAGAAGTTTTCCACAAGAGTAAATAAGATAATAAGATATATTTTTTCAGCATTAGGAAAAAGTTTGGATTTTCAAGAAGTACTAGGCAAGCCCAAGAGCTGTATTACATTCTCATAAAGGACATCATGTAAAATCTTAATTATTCTAAATTATACAATGAGTCAACCGTTGGAGCTCAGGTCTATGTATAAGAACACACATATCATTACATGTTAGGCTATTTCCAGCTGAAAAGAGTTTTCATTCTACCTTTTTATAAACCTACATTCTATGAAAATTATTTGCAGAACTAATAAATATGAAGATGATAAAATCAATTTATGACTGAAAACTTCCAAGTGTTTTAGTGGAATACTAAAAACAAAAAAATAAATATAATCAATACCAATCATCCTGTGACTTTTAATTCTAATGAGACTTATTTTCCTTGAGTGTGAGAAATGGTAAAATGTCCATGGCAGGAGATAAAGAAGAGAGCTCTTGCATTGTAGTGACTGCATTGACCATTAAGGCGATGGAGAAAGATACATATATATTTTTGCTGCTGGAAGTTTTCTTCTTAGTTTTCACTGACTCCAAGAAGGAACGTGTGGTGGGAGTTCTCCGATTGTCCTAAAGCATTAAAGATACTAGGAGGCTTTTCAGAATGTGGGAGATGGGAGAGCCATTCAAATATATGACTCTATTTGCCTGTCTTTGATATGTAGTCCTGAGAATAAGCAGATCCTGGAATAAGAAAATCAGTTCACAGTACAGTTCGACACTGGGTAGTTTTACATCTAGAAGCCTCTCTCTCACACAATTAAATAAGTTTTAAAAGTCAGTCTGCCCCAAATTATGTTTAAAGATGAGTAATATAGCAATACTATGTGATCTGAGCTGAAGTGGGTACCTATAAAGAATTAAATAGATCCCCAAATTTAATTGTGTTAATTAACAGCAGTGGCATCCTAAGGGAACTCAGAATTCAGTGTGTGTCAAAGCTTGTGCTCAGAAAAAAATTATGGTCAGTTTTATCTTTATTTTCATTTCATACTTCCCAAATCACTCTTTTTATGAATTTATTTAATGACTTTGTCCTCCTTACATATAAGTTGTGCCCAACCTGGATGTGTTCGAACTATTCTCTGTTCTTCCCTTACTCTACTCTGTATGGTAGCGGTGCTAACCCTATGCTTCCTAGGCTCTGGGTGGTTTTAGTCAATGGAAGGCACAGGAAAGAGTAAAAAAAAAAAAAAATGGAATATAGGGTATCCTCCCCTACTTATAACTTCTTTGCATTCAGCAATATCAAGCATCTGTGTATCTTTTGTAGTTTCCATATTTAAGTATATATTTATATGGTTATAGATTTCTGTCTGTTAACACTGCTCTCTGGCTTGGGCTAAACCTCCCCTTCATTTTACTTCTCCTAACTGGGATCAGTAGTGACATCCAATTGTTTGATTGTCAGCTTTTCTATTATCTATGTAACTAGATCAAAAGTCCTCTTGTTGAAAATATGTGAAGTGGTTTCTACTTTTCTGGTAGTCATGAATGATTAAAAATGTAGTGATTTATCATAAGACAGTATCATGATTCATTTAAGTAAGCTCATGTTAATATATGTAACTGATATCTGACTCCTTCTTGGTTTAAAGATCCTAGACATTTTCCAAATTGCCTCAGCAAATATTTAATTCTTTCCCTTTATCCTCTAAGTAATGCAACTTCCAAAGTGTACTACAAAACTAGCTTTGCATCCTCAACTCAATATTGGTGTTCAGAGAGCAAAAATAAGAAACATATATGTGCGTATGTATATATTCACTCTTTACTCTCCTTGTTGAGTGTTGGCTAAACGTGATGACTTGCTTCAAAATTATATTTATTATAATATAAAATTGTGTACATATAATTTTGTAGGTAGAATCTACTCCCTTTAGTAAGCAGATTTGTTTGCAAAAAAACATTTTTTCATTCATTTCACATGAATCAAAGTTTACAATCATTTCTCATCCACTTTATCAAAGCATTTCAGTTTCTGTGGAAGCCACAAATTTTAACAGCTGTTTAATTATTTATATATTTTGCTTTTGATTTTTGAATTATATATACATCAATAAGAAATACTAATTTTCTATTAATATTTTGCCTAATTCCATCTCAGTGAGATGGGTGCTAGGGATTTCATGTAAATCAGATATATTTTTCTGTACAGGAGTTTGCAATGTAATCTATTATTTATTTATTTCACATAACTAATTATCCCAGACCACAGTGTTTTAAACAAGATTTATTATTTTATAGCTTCTGTAGGTAAGGAATATAAGTCCACTTTAGTGGATCTCCTTTCTCAGGGTCTCGTAGAAGATTGCAGTCATCCAAAGGCTTGACTAGACAAGGATCTGCTTTAAGTTTATTCATGTTGCAATTGGAAGGATTCAGTTCCTCGTGGGTTTGGAGGATTGAGGCCTCAGTTTGAATTGCATGGTTTCCCTCTTTCAATTTCTTGATGTGTGGGTTTATAGGGAGGGCAGCTCACAGCATAGTAGCTATCTTTTTTGGATCGAGCAAATGAAAAGAGCTAGAGAGAGATTGAGCACCTGTGAGATAGAAGTCATGGTCCTTCATATCTTAATCTCTGAAGTTATGATACCGTTATTTTTACTGAACTCTGCGCATTAGAAGCAAGTCATCAGGTTCAGCCAATGCTCGGTAAGGAGAGTGAAGAGCAAACACTTGGGAAGCTGGAACCATGAGGAGCTAGGTCAGAGGTTGCCTACCATAGGGCATTTAGAAGGCTGGGATGGGGGTAAAAGGCAGAAAACTGTACTTGAACAACAATTAAAGTAAAAAAAAAAAGGAAATAAACAGGGAATTATAAGGTAGTGTGATAATACTATGTCATGATTAAATCCAGACAGCCCAGAAATCACAGGGACAGGGTCCTCACCCCTTTGTGGAGAGGAACGATCAGAAGTGTGGCTCAAGGGAGGCTGTAAGTTCCCATTTATGTTTTTGTAGTTTGCATTATCGCACATATCAACTTTTTAATTAATATTTTTAGAAACAAGAAATGTCTAAATGATGATATGATGAACCATTTTTGTTTGTTCTTATATATCTCTTACTAAAATAAAAAATGATATTTTATTTTCTCAAAGCCACTCTTCATACAACATGGAGAATAGACCTTAGGAAAGTAAAAATGTGGTTAGAGAGACTGGTTACACTCCTGGAGCTGAATTTCCAATTGGATATTAGTAGAACTTGAACTTTGGTAATTTTTACAGAAAGAAGAAAGGTAGATAAATTTAAGGATAAATTAAAAAGCAAAGACTTGAGATAAAAAATAGAGAAAAACTTCCAAGTTTCTGCCTTATATTCTATTGTACTATTATTTATATCTGAAACAAACCAGGATAGGCTTAGGACTTAGGAGAAATGATGAGTTATATTCTTGAAAGTTTAAGTTTGAAATATCTATAGAACATACACATGGACACAGAATAAGAATAAATATAGACCTGGGACTCAGAAGATGTGATGTGGAGACATAATGAAAGTTAGCATCATACACATATATACAAAAACAGTATTTTATAAACAGTATTCAAAGAAAATTTAAAACAGCACACATATTTTAGTCTGTTCTACTATGTGTTTTTTCTCTGATGTAACAATTTAAACAATTCCTTTAGGTAAAGGCATGCAAGACCTTTACTAGGAAAATAATCAGTTTCTCCAATTTCCATTCTGTCAGAAGTGGCTCTCACCAATACAATTTGCGATTGCTAGTTTTAAAATATTGCAGAATTATCAATAGAGTTTTTGCTGTTATATATTTTAATAGTTGTACAGACATATTGTGTTATATAAAAATGAGTATGTATATTCAAATTTGTTGGGAACATTTTTATTGTGTTGTCAAGTACTCTCATTTTCAAAACATATCTGAGCTGAGTTCACTTCCTTGAGGCTGAGCTCTCTTAAGCAAACGAACGTGATAAAATGATCCCAAGTAAGATGTTAATGAATGATAATGAAGTCAGTTAGATCCCTATTTAAGAATTATAGTTTCATTTTAACAGAACAATTCTACAGACATAAGATCTTATAAATAAATAAAACAATAACTAAGAATGGTAGACCAAATGGGAGAGGGTATGCAGGACTCTCAGTGTGTAGCACTCTCTCTGCTCTATACTCTGCCTCATCCTGGACTGCTAGGTACTTTGTCTTCTCCCCAGAAAAAGTTTTCCCCAAATTCCTGCAGACCTCAACGTCAACCCAAATTTATTTCACAATGCAAGAACCGAGAAACAAGAATGTTTCATTCAGATTAACCTGTTGATGACTGTGGTCAAATGTAACATCCTGTTTACCTTTAACACAATAACAGTAAAGCCATACCAAGTGCTCAGCAATACTCTCTGTAATATTTCCAGCTCACTTAGTATCTGGCCTTGGATCAAGGTAAAATAAAATAAATGCATGGATACTATGCTATAAACTAGCCTGGTGTGTGAATTAGTGTTGATCTCTTTAAGACTATGTTTTATTTTGTTGTGAAGCTGAGCATCAGTTATGCATATAGCTTTACATCCTCAAACGTCAGAGATATTTGTGTGCTGATTGCAAGAAGCTCTTATTTGACTTCTGTATGTATAATAAAGGGCTATGTTTTCTGTGATATATATTTATTTATATATACACACACATACACACACACGACCCAAGTGAGTCTTTTCCCTGTACTTTTGTCTTCCTTCATTCACAAAAGTTATTTAAGAAATTAGAATGCTCAGATAATACTGAACATTTTTATATAAAATATTTACACCATGGAATACTATGCAGCAGAGAGAAAGAAGGAGCTCTTACCCTTTGTGACAGCATGGATGGAACTGGAGAACATCATGCTAAGTGAAATAAGCCAAGTGGTAAGGGACAAATACCATATGAAGTCACTTTTAACTGGAGGTGAGATCAACAAAATAAATAAGTAAGAAAAATATAGCCAGAGACATTGAAATTAAGAACAATCTGACAGTAACCAGAGGGGAGGTGGGAGAGGATAATGGGGGTAAGGATGGAAGGGATTTGGGGAACAACTATAAAGGACAGGTGGACAAAACTAAGGGGTGATAGAAGCAGGGACAGAGGTAGGGATGGCTGGGGTGGTGGGGAGTGGTGGGGGGTAAATGCAGACAACTATAATTGAAGAACAATAAAATAATTAAAAAAAGAAAAAATGTAATTCTAAATATTTTTTAAAAGCTATTTACCAATTAAAATGTAAAAACAATCATTCCTTTATCTTGAATTCTTTAAACCTCACAGACAGAACCTAAATTATTCTGATCAGGAGAAAGGAGAGAATTCACCAGTAGTCTCAAAAGAAAGAATGAGGTACTACTTTAAGGGAATCAAACAGAGTTCAAATTGGATGCATCAGTATTTCACAGATTAAACCAGAAGTTGTCAAATACTAGTAAATGAATAGTGTTTACATCTCCTGGCATTAGTTTTACCTTGTGAAACTCTTTTCATTTATAATTAAATGGATTTATAATTTGATGATATTATATGTTTGGTGAACAGTAAACAAGAATGTTTATTGTGTTCCTAGTAATCAGCTTCTGTTTTGCTTTAGTTATTATAAATGTATGAGTATATGTGCAAAGATGTATGTGTGTGTGTGTGTGTTTTAAGATTGGACACATTTTCAAAAAGAATGTATGCTATAATTTTAAAAATTCTACAAAAATTATAGAAAATACTCTCTTGTAAGTGATGTCAATTTTTATAATCTAAATTATTTTTGAAGATACTTTCTGTAGACTCAAATGTTTCCCATAATGATAGGTCAGGTTATTTGGATGAACCCTTCTGCTAAAAATGTCTAAAATGATGGACAAAGTATATGTTAAAAAATATTCTTAAAAGCACTGACTATCTTACCAGGAAAAAAAAAAGCAATTACTAGGCTAAAATTGAAGGAAAAGTTGGAACCAAGAGAGGGACTTCTGAACTGCAGAGAATGTAAATATTTTTTGACAGATCTGTCAAGTAAAGAATATAGAGGAAAACCCAAACTCTCAGGAGGAAGAAATCTGAGAGGAGATTGTCTCACAATAAATTTCACTAAAAAATTACAACTTTGAGGAAAAGATAAACTAGAAAGGACCTGCTTGCAGAATTATGCTCTATTTTTTAAAAGTCTGGTTCCTTCAAGTAACCTGAAGCATTCAACTGTGTGTAATGTGGCTAAGGACAGGTCATGCCTCTAAGATAGACTGAAGCAAATACATATCCTCTCTGGAGAAAGGCACTTTTCCATTTCAGGCTTCAAATTATTCCTATAAATACTTTATTAAATGTAATGTTTAGTACATCAAAGATAGTCCTCAAAATAAAAGCACATGAAAAGCATGAACCAGCAGAAATACAAGCAATAAAATGAACAGACCAAGAACTGCCTCCTAATGGAATTTCAGGATACAGAAAAGAAAGCTCTACACTTTTGGGTCATTTATTTAATCAACAAATATTTATGAAGTACCTACCAGCTTCTCAGGAGAACTTATTGTTTATGAAATATTCCAAGGTGGAATATTAGCAGGCAAAGATGAGATTCTAACACAGTTTTGTCTGCCTCTAAACTTATCATCATGACACTCTATGTAGAAGCTTCTATAAGACCAATCCTTGTCCAGAAAGACTGTTAGAACCCAGGAGATCAGGGAAGCAACAATTAAGCAACTTAAGTTAAAAAAATCAAAGTCAATAGTTGAGCATACCTGCAAGAAGAAGAAAATATAAATAGTGACATTATTGATGTGAAAAAAATAGAGATCCAAAGAATATATACAACCCAAAATAAATAACAAATATTAAATAAAATTAAGAAGCCAGTGAATGGACCTCATAGCAAATTACATATAGCATTAATGAACTTAAAAGTACAGGAAAATAGTACTCAGTACAGTTCAGGTTTATCAAGGAATTAGTACCATTACGAGTAAAAGGAGATAGCATTTGGCATGAGTAAAACTTTACACAACTACAGAGTACACTGGACAAGTAAGTTTCAAATAGGTAAGGTAAAGGATCGGACAAAAACACTAACCTCCCATCTGAATCGTTGGCAACTGAACACTGGAACTCGCCGGAGAATTTCGGAAACCAGCTATGTCTTACCACCAGAACAAAACAGGGAAGGAGCATTGTGAAGTCGGGGCCAGAGGGTGATTTCTGCTTCTGAGCTGGCAGAGATCACTGTGGGTCAGCAGGCCCAGGGAGTCAGCAGAAGACAAAGTCACTGCAGAGTGGGAGAAAAGTGATCTATGCAGAATCTGTTTCTGTGGGAGCTGCTGCTTCTGTTTTTCATAGTTTATAGCCACACAACTAATAGGTATGATGATTATTACTTTCTTTCTGCCTTCTATATGTTGTACCAATTTGTCTTCGGTCAGCTATAGCTGGGAAACATAAAAGGAAGCAAACATGAAAATTATATTTCTAGATAAGTTTTAACTGTAGTTAAAATCACTGTAAGCATGAGGGAAAAAGATGAGAAATATAGAAAAAAGCTGAAAAAATATAACTGGGAGTGGCAAAATATAATACGATTTAAATTTAAATCCTTAAAGAAGAAAAGAAAAAAAAGAATGAGGTGGAGATAACATGTGAAATTATTGTAGCTGGTAATTTACAAAAAGGTTCAATGACAAGTAGATATAATTACAGATGCAGATTTATATAGGTATAGGTATAGGTATAGGTATAGGTATAGGTATAGGTATAGGTATAGATATAGTCAAGGATTCTAAGTAATTTAAGAAAGAGAAATTAAAATAATTCCAAAACTCAGGACATCATAATGAAATTGTAGCTAATCAAATACAGAATGGAATATCTAAAATATTTATTAAATAGAACAAAGGGAAAATATTAAAGTGAAAGATGCCTTGTCAATAGCATAAAAAAACAGAAAAGAGTAAAATGATCATTGAAACATGCTGAAAGAATGCAAAAACTACGGAATAACAACAATAATGACAAATCTCTGTCTTGAATTCTAAATGCCTTGAAAACTATCCCTTTAGAATGACAATGAAGTGAAATACTTTTCAGAAAAACAAAAGAGGAGCTGGTGTTAACTTTCAATGACAATTATATATATATATTTCATAAATACCATATGGTATCAAAATTTCTTAGAAATAAACACTAATTCTTTTTGCAGGAATTATTCTTGAAATTAATTTAGGTTTACTGTCAAAGAACTATTACTCTGGAAGTACAAATACAACTTTCTATGTAATTTTAGAGGATTCCTGCCGTGTTGAAACCATTTCATGGACCATTTGGTAACTGCTGAAGTTTTGTTAGTATATCCAGTGTGACCTCCCTTTGGGATCATGTGCTTAAAATATGGAACGGAAAATAAGAGAACAGAAAAACATTATTCTATAAATAGCAATGCATTATTTTGTTATTTGATCTTACACTTATTTTTATTTGTGGAATGTTGATGTCAATCACTATTAGAATTTTTCTTTTTTTTATGGAAGGCTTTCAAAGAGCTTTTTAAAGTTATGCTGTCTATTTTGAATATTAACAACTTCTCCATTTGTGATTTCCTTCATTTATTACACAGACAAAATGTTAAACTACAGCTCAGTGCAGGGTGATTGCTAGTTTGGAAGGAGGCGATTAGTCAGTTTCTTCCACAGGATGTGGTGATATGGAGGGGAGAAACTGAGTAAGATAAATCTAAGTCTCCTTGTTCCTAACCTTTGTCTCACTGTCAGCATACTTGGGTACTCAAGTCTGAAATTTTTTCTTCGTATTTGTCTAGAAAATAAAACAGTCATCTCAAGAGTGAATGAATGTGTACACTTGAGGTAAGGATAATCATCCTGAGGAATTGAATAGATTCCGTTTTCAGAATCCTGCTTCATCCTCTGTTTTCCCATTTGTTTTCTGGTTCAGAGCCATTTGCAGTACATTAGTGCTAAACTCTAAAGGATCCCAAGGTTTCTTCCTCTTTGACTCTGTTAAATGGCAACTGCCTTCTAAACTCACCTTAGATCTTCTAAAAATGGGCTGAAATGTCTCATTGCTGCTGTCACAATTCCATAAATTTTCACATTAATGGTATTACTTTGCCATAATTGTATAGAAACTTGAGAAAAGAAATAGGTTGGATTAGTTAATCTACCCTTTTTATGTGGAAGTGAGCAAATTTTTTTTGAATAAATAAACATGCACAGGTTGCTTTCTTTTCTAAAAGTGGCCCATTAATACTTTCCTGAATAACTTCTCTTATTTTTCCAAACTTGGGAATTCTACCTGCAGCTTCGCATATTATAGTTCTTCTTTTCCTCCTTTTCCTACCCTTCCTTTTACTGATAACTAATTTTAAATTTAGTAGTTTCTCATATCACTTTATAATAACAAATATAATTTTTCAGCTTTTTGTTCTCTATGTTTTATCATGTGATTATTCGCTTTCCTCTTGAATCTGACATCTAAGAGTATATTGCTCTAAAATTGTCTCATATTACTTGTTCCAGCATCCTACCAATCTACATCAATTTGTTACCATACCTGTGGAAATAAGTCTTTGTTGCCTGAATTATATTCATAACTAACAGGACAGTATATCATCCTAATTAAGAGGGTCTTCGGATAATTCACAATTTCTAAGTTAAAATCTTGACAAAACTACTTACTAGCTATGTAGTTAATATTAAGTAACATAATAAGTTGCACTTGATTATTTTATTAACAGGAATAATAACTATTTAACTCACCAACAGCTAAGGATTAAGTGAAAAAATACACATTAAAATTTTTGCCAGGAATTTGTTCAAAGATGAGGGGATTGTGAATAAAATAAATAAAAATGTCCACCTTATGGAGCTTAAATTCAAGTCAAGTCCGAGATAGGTATTAATAATAATCACAACAATTTAATAACAGTGAAAACATAAAGCATTATAGAAGAAAAGTATTAAGAAGAAAAATAAAACAAGAACTACAAGTAGTATATTTTGCAGTATATAATGTATACATAATTTAAATAAAAATGTGTGATAGAAAATAGACCGTATGGAGGGGATGGAGAATGTAGGCAGTACTTGCCACGGATATGGTGGTTAGTAGCTCACAGTTTTATGCAGAATAACTAAGGAAGACATCACTGAGGTTACATTTAGGCAGAAATTTGAAGAGGGATATATACATGTGACTATTTGGGTAAAGAGCGATGTGACTAGAGAGAAGAGCCAGAGCAAAGAAAGACTCTGAAACAGGAAAATGATAGCATATTCTAGAAAAGCAGAGAGCAAACCAGCATAGACAGAAGATAGTGAGTAAAGAAGAATATAATGTAAGATGAGGATAGGGAGATAACAGTATAGGGTTGGAGATAGGAAATGGAGCTGACTGTAAAATACTTTGTAGGTCATTGCCGAGACTGGCTGTTACAAAGGATAGCAAATCACTGGAGCATTTAGGGCAGAGAAGTGACATCATATTCTTTTCTTTTTTAATGGGTCCTTATGGCTATGGTATGGAGAACAGACTTAATTGGTCAAGAGTAGAAGCGAAAAGAAGAGTTAGGAGGCTATTGCAATAATCCAGGCAAGAGAATGATGATGGTTTGGACCAGGGTGGTAGTGAGCAGATGCTGAGAAGAGCTAAAATTCTGGATATATTTTAACTGGATGTCAATGAAAATTTCTAAAATATTGAATGCAGGATGAGAAATAAATGAAGCCAAACTTGTTGACTTTAGCAACTAGAGATGTAAAATTACTATTATTTGAAATGAGGAAAATTCTCAAGGAGACCAGGTTTTGAACCTGTCAAGTTTGAAATGCTGTTGAACATCCATGTAGTGTTGCTGAATAGTAAGTTGGTATATGACTGAGTTTTGGATTTAAGAATAATAACTATATAAAATGAGAGAGAGAAGATGGCAGCATGGTAGGAAGAAGCAGATTCCACTTCCCCCTACACACAGGGGAAAAACCTAGCTAATCTATGGAGGAACAGAGCAAACAGCCAACAATACCACAGCATATATGAAAAATAGGAGATCAAAAATTGTAGCGGACATTGAAAAACCAGATGGTAAGGAGAAGTCTTCAGGACAATAAGAGCCCAGGGATCAGCATGGAGACAAGGATGGCTGAAGCCCTGGGCCCGGCGCTTACTGGGTCTGCCACAGGGCTCTAGGGAGGGAGCCGGGTCAACCACTTGCTCCCCAGCCAAACAAGGGTTGAGCAACAATGGGAGAGACCTGCTTGCTTGAAGTCGCAGAGAGGGGAGTTAAGGTCTGAGTGGCAAACATGCTGAGACTGTGAGCACCCATACATAGCCCTGGGAGGAGTGCACGCCGGAGCTCATGAGACCAGAGGCGCCCGCAACCGGAGGAGGGTGCTTTGTGGAAGATCTGGAGCCCATGCTGGGAACCCAGGGAGGGTGAGCGATCCATGGGAGAACCAGAGTCCACACATGTGAACCCAGGGAGTGCACATGATCAGTGGGAAACCCAGAGCTCACGCCTGTGAACTTAGGGTGAACATGCACAAAAGCAGGAAACCCAGAACCCACACCCATAAAACCAGGGTCAGTGCACACTCCGTAGGCTACCTGAGCTCACACCCATAAACTCAGGAAAGCACGCTCTCCCCAGGAGGCTCAGAACCCACGCCCAAGGCCCTGCACGGAGAGGTACCAGGCTATCTCTGGGTGAGTAGCTCAAAGGTGACTGAGGGCTGAACAAGGAGAAAAGCAATACCCTCACCTCTCAGCTCCTTGTAGCCAGCAAGACCAGAAAAATTGGCTTGACCAGTTTGAAAACAGCAAGAGGGTTTTTTTTAAATATATATATTTTATATATTTTTTTAAATTTTTTATCCTTCAGTTCCTTTTGCTTCTCTTTCTTTCTTGCTTGCTTTATTCTTTCTATCTTTCTTTCCAATTTTATCCCTTCTTTCTCTTTTTTCTTTTCTTTTTTCATTTTTTTCCTTTTCTCTTTTTAAATACCCACAAGTGAGACAAAAAAACCGCAGAACTGTGAAAACACCAGAGTTGGACCCAAAGAGGGGGCATCCCAACAGCCGAGACAGTGGAAGCTGTGAACACCAGGATACCCAAAGGAAACTGCACCACTGAATCTCACAGATATTCTACCACAGAAGTTCACATAATACCATAAACCCAGAGAACTAAAACGCATCAATTTAAGAGGCTGAGGCTAACAAGAAGAGTCTCACAAACAATGGGAAGACAAAGAAACAATCCCCAAATGAAAGGAAAGGAGGAAGCCCCAGAAAGAATGCTAAATGAAACAGGGGCAACTCAACTATCAGATATTGAGTTCAAATCAATGGTTATTAGGAAGCTCAATGAGCTCACAAAGAGCTACCAGAAACTACAGGGAAACGACAATGAACTCACTGCAAAGTATATCAACATGAAAAAGGAAATAGAAACTATCAACAAGGGCCAAGAGGAAATGAAGAATACAATTTCTGAGCTGAAGAACACAGTAGAAGGAATCAAAAAAAGAATCGATGAAGGAGAAGATCGGATCAGTGAGTTGGAGGACAAAGCAGAAAAAAAAAAAATCCAGAAAGAGCAAGAACAGGAAAAGAGGCTCAGAAAGAATGAAGAGGGATTAAGAGAAATGCAAGACAGTATGAAATGTAATAATATCCATATAATAGGGATTCCAGAAGGAGAAGAAGAAGAGCAAGGGATAGAAAACATATTTGAAAAATTAATGATGGAAAACTTCCCTAATTTGATGAGAGAAAAACTCACACAAATCCAGGAAACACAGGGAGTCCCAATCAAGAGGAACCCAAAGAGGCCCACTTCAAGACACATCATAATTAAAATGGCAAAATTCCAAGACAAAGAGAGAATCTTAAAGGCAGCAAGGGAGAAACAGGAAGTAACGTACAAGGGAGCCCTGAAAAATTAGCTGCTGACTTCTCAATGGAAATGCTCCAAGCCAGAAGAGAATGGCAAGAAATATTCCAAGTAATGAGAACCAAAGGCCTGCAACCAAGACTACTTTACCCAGCAAGGCTTTCAATCAAAGTAGAAGGCCAAATAAGGAGCTTCCCAGATGAAAGAAGTCTAAAAGAATACACCTCTACCAAACCGGTTCTTCAAGAGATGCTGAAGGGACTGATTCAAGGAAAGGAAGGAAGAGAGAGAGAGAGAGAGAGAGAGAGAGAGAGAGAGAGAGAAACACAGGTACAAAAACGGATATGAATAAGTATCTATCAATAATAACCTTAAACATATATGGATTAAATATTCCAATCAAAAGATATAGAATAGCTAAATGGACAAGAAAGCATGAACCACACATATGCTGCCTACAAGAGACCCACCTCAGGACAAAAGACCTACACAGATTCAAAATGAAGGGCTGGAAAGAAATTTTTCAAGCAAATGGACATAAAAAAAAAAGCCAGGCCCTGGCTGGTGTAGCTCAGTGGATTGAGCGCGGGACTGCGAACCAAAGAATCGCAGTTCAATTCCCAGTCAGGGCACATGCCTGGGTTGCAGGCCAGTTCCCAGTAGGGGACGCACAAGAGGCAACCACACATTGATATTTCTCTCCCTCTCTCCTTCCCTTCCCCTCTAAAGATAAATAAAAAAATAAAAAATAAAAATAAAAAAGAAATTATTCTTAAAAAAAATAAAAAAAGCTGGGATAGCAATACTCATATCAGACAAAATAGACTTCAAAAGAAGGGCCATAAATAGAGACCCAGAAGGTCACTTCATAATACTCAAAGGAAGAATCCACCAGGAAGACATAAACATTGCAAATATATATGCACCCAACATAGGAGCACCTAAACACATCAAGAAAATCTTTGAGGACTTCAAGAAAGATATTGACAGCAACATAATTATAGCATGGTATTTTAATACCGCACTGTCAAAAATGGACAGATCTTCCAAACAAAATATCAACAAAGATATTGTGGCATTGAACAACACTCTAGATGAAATGGATTTAACTGATATATAGAGAGCCCTTAATCCCAAAGAAACTAAATACACATTATTTTCAAATGCACATGGAACATTTTCAAAGATAGACCACATGATAGGACACAAACAAGCCTCAACAAATTCAAGAACATTGAAATCATACCAAGCATTTTCACCAACCACAAGGGACTGAAACTAGAAACCAACCCCAAGGGGAAAAACCCAAAGCACTCAAAATCATGGAGATTGAATAGCATGTTATTAAACAATGAATGGGTCAAGAATGAAATTAGGGAAGACATCAAAAAGTTTCTGGAAATGAACAAAAATGACCTCACAACAACCCAAAAGTTATGGGACACAGCAAAGGCAGTCCTGAGATTGAAGCCAATAGCGATACAGGCCTACCTAAAAAAGATAGAAACATTTCAAACAAACAACTTAACCCTACACATACAAGAACTCAAGGAACAACAACAAAGACAGCCCAGAGCAAGTAGAAGGAAGGAAGTAACCAATATCAGAGCAGAATTAAATGACATAGAGACTAAAAGCACAATTCTAAGGATCAATGAATCCAGAAGCTGGTTCTTTGAAAAGATAAACAAAATTGACAAGCCATTAAGCAGGTTCATCAAGAAAAAAAGGGAGAGGACCCAAATAAACACAATCAGAAATGAAAGAGGAGAGATTACAACTGACACCACATAAATACAAAGGATTGTAAGAAATTACTATGAAGAACTGTATGCCAAGAAATTTGAAAACCTAGGTGAAATGGACAAGTTTCTAGAAAAATATAATCTCCCAAAACTCAATGAAGAAGAAACAGAAAGCCTGAACAGACCAATGACAGCTGATGAAATTGAAACAGTAATAGAAAAGGTTCCCAACACACAAAAGCCCAGGACTGGATAGTCTCACAGGAGAATTGTACAAAGCATTTAAGGAAGAGCTAACCCCTATCCTTCACAGACTATTTAAAAAAATCCAAAATGATGGAAGACTCCCAAACCCTTTTTATGAAGCAGCAGCATCCTAATCCCCCAAACAGATAAAGACACAACAAAGAAAGAAAACTTCTGGCCAGTATCCCTGATGAACATAGACACTAAAATCCTCAACAAAATATTGGCAAACCACATCCAACAATACATTAAAAAGATCATACAGTATGACCAAGTGGGATTCATCCCAGGGATGCAAGGATGGTTCAATATTCACAAATCAGTAAATGTAATACATCAGATAAACAAAAGCAAAAACAAAAATCACATCTTCATATCAATAGATGTGGAAAAAGCATTTGAAAAGGTACAGCAGCCATTTATGATAAAAACACTCAGCAAAGTGGGAATAGAGGGAGCATTCCTCAACATAATACAGGCCATATATGAGAGACCTACACCCAATATCATAATCAATGGGTAGAAACTAAAATATTTTGCACTAAGATCAGGAACAAGACAAGGTTGTCCACTTTCACCACTTCTATTTCAATATAGTTTTGGAAGTCTTAGCCACAGTGATCAGACAAGAAAAGAATAAAAGACATCCAAATCAGAAAGGAGGAAACAAAATTATCATTGTTTGTAAGTGACATGATAGTTTATGTAGAAAATCCTATGGACTCAGCCAAAAAGCTACTTGACCTAATAAATTAATTTGGCCAAACAGCCGGATACAAAGTCAATATCCAGAAATCAAAAGGCATTTTTGTATACCAACAATGAAACAGCAAAAGCAGAAATCAAGAAAAAAAATCCCATTTGATATAGCAAAAAGGAAAATAAAATACCTAGGAATAAACCTAATCAAGGAGGTAAAAGACCTGTATGCAGAAAACTACACAACACTGAAGAAAGAAATCAAGGAAGACACAAACCAATGGAAACATATACCCTGTTCATGGATTGGAAGAATCAACATCATCAAAATGTCTATACTACCCAAAGCAATTTACAGATTCAATGCAATACCTATTAAAGTACCAATGACATATTTCACAGTCATAGAACAAACACTTCAAAAATTTATATGGAACCATAAATAGCTGCAGCAACTTTGATAAAGAAGAGCAAAGTAGGAGGGATCACAATACCTGATACCAAACTGTGTTCCAAGGCCACTGTAATCAAAACAGCCTGGTACTGGCATAAAAACAGGCAAATGGAGCAGTGGATCAGAACAGAGAGGCCAGAAATAAACCCAAGTCTCTAGGGTCAATTAATATTCGCAAAGGGGGCAGTAAAATGGAGTAAAAATAGCATCTTCAACAAGTGGTGTTGGGAGAACTAGACAGCTATGTGCAAAAAAAATGAAACTCGAGCACCAACTTACACCATACACAAAAATAAATTCAATGTGGATAAAAAATTTAAATATAAGCTGTGACACCATTAAAGTCCTAGTGGAGAACATAGGCAGGAAAATCTCAGATATTTCACACAGTAACATTTTTACTGATATGTCCCCTAAAGCAAGGGACATAAAGGAAAGAATAAACAAATGGGATCTCATCAAAATAAAAAGCTTCTTCACAGCTAAAGAAAAACAGAATTAAAATGAAAAGAGAACCAACAGTATGGGAAAACATGTTTGCCAATGATACCTCAGACAAGGGTTTAATCTCTAAAATATATAAAGAACTTACATGACTCCCGTCTAAGAAGACAAACAACCCAATTAAAAAATGGGCAAAGGACTTGAACAGACACTTCTCCAAAGAGGACATACAGAGGATCCAGAGACATATGAAAAGATGCTCAGTATAGCTAGCTATCAGAGAGATGCAAATTAAAACCACAATGAGATACCACTTCACACAGGTCAGAATGGCCATCATAAACAAAGCAACAAACAACAAGTGTTGGAGAAGTTTTGGAGAAAGGGGGACCCTAGTGCACTGTTGGTTGGATTGCAGACTGGTACAACCACTATGGAAAGCAGTATGGAATTTTCTAAGAAAACTAAAATTGGATCTGCCTTTCAACCCAGCAATTCCACTGCTAGGATTATATCCTAGGAACCCTGAAACACCAATTCAAAAAAACCTATGCACCTCAATTTTCATAGCAGCACAATTTACAATAGCTGAGTGTTGGAAGCAACCTAGGTGCCCATCAGTAAATGAATGGATCAAGAAACTATGGTGCATTTACAGAATGGAATTGTATGCAGCATAAAAAAAGAAGGAGCTCCTACCCTTCGCTACAGCATGGATGGAACTGGAGAGCATTATGCTAAGTGAAATAAGCCAGGTGGTGAAAGATATATACCATACGATCTCACCTTTAACAGGAACCTAATCAACAAAACAAACAAACAAGCAAAATATAACCAAAGACACTGAAATTGAGAACAGGCTGACAGTCACCAGAGGGGAGAGGGGAGGGAACTTCAGGGGAAAAGTAGAAGGGTTTAGAGCAACAAGTATAAAGGACACATGGTCAAAAACTAGGGGGGGGGGTGGAAACGGGAGGGAGGTGGGGAGGGCTGGGGCAGTGGGCTGGGATGGGAGTAAAAGACAGAAAACTGTACTTGAACAACAATTAAAATAAAATTAAAAAAAATAATAACATAAATAGCATGTATCTTTATGAGATTGGATATGGTCACCCACAGAGTGAGAGTAGATAAAAGGATCGAGATGCTGACCCTAGAGTGATTCAGTATTAATATAGCAGTTAACACATTACTGTGGTTCCAGTAAATGTTACTGTATCCACTAGAAATGTTTTTCTTGCTGAACACAAAAGACTCACTAACAATGTTGAAGAAATACAG
The DNA here is from genome assembly GCA_004027475.1 of Anoura caudifer. NCBI lineage: Eukaryota > Metazoa > Chordata > Mammalia > Chiroptera > Phyllostomidae > Anoura > Anoura caudifer. The sequence goes on along the minus strand of PVKU01003694.1, from coordinate 105,755 downwards.
AATTCTTCACAGAGCCAAGAAGTCCAGAGCTGCTGGGGAAGTTGCTGCATAATGCAATCAGTCACCAAGCTTTTTCTTCCTCCTACCAAACTGCTATTTGTCCTCATGCTGGTCACTTCAAGGATATAAGTAACTACTTGCAATTCCAGGTATAATAATACAGATAAGAAGAGAATGTACAAGAAAGGAAAGGAAACAAGAGTCATGCCGGTCAACTCTATCCCTTTTAAAATTATTTCCTGGAGTTCCCATATATAGATTTCTGCAGCTTCTTAAGGAATTAGCTACAAGAAAGCATGGAAATGTATTCTAGCTTTCCATGCCCTGCAGCGGTGATCAGCAAACTTTTAATGCAAATGACCAGATATTACATATGGCTGTTTTGTAGGTCATGTGGTCTTCGTTCTTGTTACTCAACTCTGACACTGTAGACGAAAAACAGCCATAGATACTCTCTCAATGAATGGCTGTGGTTGTGTTTTAATAACATTTATTTTTTTTTAGAAAAGCAGCATTCCAACTTTGGCCTGTGGGTTGTAGTTTGCTGAGTTTGCTGATCCCTGTTCTATCAGAGTTTAAGGAATGAGAAAGGGCCTGTGCATGGCTTTCTGAGGGGAAGGGGAGTAATTGTGTTACAGGCTGTGTTCCATGTAGCTCTTGATGATCTCAGTAAGCTGTAGTAGGAAAAAGTACTAGGTGATAGAAAACATAGGTTTACGTTTAGCTCCACTACTTAATACTAATGTGACCTTGGGAGAGGTACTTAAGCTTCCAATGCCAAATTTTCTCATCAATAAATCCTGCCTTGCCTATCACTAAAGATTGATGGGAAAATTAACTGAAACAATGTGAAATGAAATGAAACTTCTTTTGAAAACCCTGTAGTATTTACAAGTATATGGTCCTTATAAGCTAGGCCCAAATTTATTCTGTCAAGTCTATTGAGCTTTTTTAAGTATCTTTTTAAAAAAAATTACAAAATAAAATATAACTCTCCAACCCTGCTGATGCAAGTAAGGAGAAGAAAATGAACTCAGAAGTGAATTATTGGAAGATCTGAGAAAATATATATATAAAAATAAAAAATATATATAAAGTTTGTCATGATAACTCAGAGAAGACATGACTCTATCAGTGTAATGGTTAATCATAGTTTAGAAGGCAAATACGTTATATGATATCTTTAATTTAGCAGATGTTTTTGACCTATTATTTACTATTAAAATGTGTATAATGAATTTCTATAAGTAGAAATACTTTCCTTTTTAACATTGAAGTTTTTGCTCTATTAATTATATCGCCATATGGAACATGTACTTAGAGATCCTCAGTTATGGTCTTAAATTTACCCAATTTCTTAATATGCTCTAAAACTCTAGTAAAATTATTTGACTTATCTTATAATCAGTTTCTTCATTTATGGAAAGCAGAAGTCAAACTGGATATCATAGATATATTCTAGTTCTTCTATGATGTGTTTCTACTTCAGAAAAAAGTATGACTTCTTGGGGGCATAAATTATATTCCTTTAGTGACTGAACAACATAACAAGTAATGAATCACTTAATACATATCTAACATTTTCCTCAGATTGCATAACTTTTTCTCTAAAAAATGGCAAAATAACAACATTGACTTTTCAATGAAAACTGAGAGTGGCATTTGATATGCCAGCTAACTGCAAAAGGTAAAATATGGAATATGATTAATAATAATAATAATAATATGAAAATAATATACATACCTGTACCAAGGAATCTCATAATATACAACTGAAAAAATTAATAGACAGTTATTTTTTAATTTTATTTTACTCTTTATACTTTTGGAATGCATTGATTTGCCAAGTGGAAATCAAAAACATTCACCTGCCTATTGGTGAATGAGCAGAGAAACACCAGTATCCATAAAGCATCCAGATAAGTAGATAAGTACAAAGTAAACAGACATTTTACATTCAACATTGCAGCAGTCAATTTTATAACCTCCTTATCATTGACTTACAACTCACTGTGCTCCCTTTTTATTGTTGCTGCCATAGAACTTTCAGGGTTGGTTTATTTTATAGGGAGGTAGAAAGTAAGTGTTAAGGCTCTGAAAACAGTTTGAATCCCATCTCAACTACATAATGGTTGTGTGACTTAGGACATATTGCTTACCATAAGCTTTTTGTGACTAAGTCCTTATGTTGTGAGAATCAAACAGTGTCAGCCACATTGTAAGTAGTCATTGATTTTAGCCACTCAATCTAGCTTTCCTTTTCATCCATTATTCTATTTTGTGCCTGGGACTCCAACATCCAAAATGATGGAATTCACAAACCTTGGCCTCACAGTTTCTTGAACACTTTGCTAGTGAGTTAAATGGAAATCAGTGTCAGAATAATTTCAAATTTAAAACAGAACAAAGTAGATTCAATTAATTATGCACATTTTAAATTTGCATATTAGCAATAGTGTTTAATTTTCAGAAACTTACCTCTAACTCTAAATTGGATTTATGCAGTAAATATAAAAATATGAAATGCATATTATAATTATATGATAATATTTTACAACTATTTTTGCCTAAATATGTGGTATACTAACATATTCACACCAAGAGTTTTCCTTTCGAAAATTATTAACGTTTCTGCTGTTCATATTGGAAGAATCTATGAGAAAGCAAATACAAGGAGTAGAGATGTGTAATTGAATTCTTTGTTATGTCTGCATTGATTTTCTATTGCTGCTGCAACAAATTACCACAAATGTAGTGGCATAAGATAACACAGATTTATTTTCTTATCATATTAGTCAGTCAGAAAGTAAGTGGGTTCAGCTGCAACCCTGCTCTGAGTCTCACCAGGTGAAAGTCCAGGCGCTGGCAGGGCTGCCATTCAGGTGGGAGATCTGAGAGCATGTTTCCTTGCTCATTCAGATTGCCAGCCAACTTCAGTACATTCTGTTGTAAGACTGTGGTCTCTGTTTTCTTCCTTCCTGTAGGCCTGGGCTCTTTCTCAGTCTCTAGAAGCTGCCAACATTTGTTGTCTCCGGACCCATTTCCTTTATCTTCAAAACCATCAACAGTAGGCTGAAACCTTCTCAGGTTTAAATCTCTCCTCTCCCTACATTTTTCATGACATCTTTTTCACTTTAGTTGGGAAAGGTTTTCTTCTTTTAAGAGCCCATGTAACTAAATTAGGACCATGCAGATAATCCAGGATAACTTCCCCATCTCAAGATTCACAAACTCAATTACATGTGCAAAATTCTGTTTGCCATATGAAGTGACTTGTTCACAGGAGTAATATCAAGAGGTAAATTTCAAGGAGACCAAACACCTAAATAACACAATACCAGTCACTCCAAAATACAGTTTGGGTTTAATTTAAACCTTATATTACAATTACTAATAACATCTCTTAGAGGATATTTCATGACTTTTGTATGAGTTTGAGATATCTATATAGCCAGCTATCTCTCTTCTGTGCCTAAAATTACCTTATTACAAATATTTTCTCAAATTCTTAAACTGCATTATAAGGTGTTGAATTTTATATTAACTTTTTTCTTTAATTGTTATCTATATTAAAATACCCATATCTACCTTATGATATCACTCATCAATCTGTGGTTAATATCTTAAAATAGTAAGTATTAATTTTTGAAAGCAGAACATCCTTCCAAATTATTATTATGCCCTTGGGGATAATGTCTTAAGGAAATTATTATTATGTTGTTTCTTCTCAGTCCATGTAACCTATGTTCAAGAAAGGTGAATTATGTTAGTTTAGCAAGGAATGGACAAAGGTATCCACCTCTGTCTTACACCATTTCATAAGTAAACAAAATGCTCTGTTCATTACTCATTGAATGTCAGCTGTGCTAGACATATTTTAAGAGATTAATATAAATTATTTTTTAATTCACAGAATAGTTACACATTTCATCAACCATGAATCAAATGTACAAATTCAAGATTGTAAACTAATTAAGTGGTGAAATGAGGATTTTTGGCACCCAAACCTATTTTCCTCCAATTATTCATTCAAAGATATTAACTGAGCACCTATTATATGTTACATTGTCTTCTAGGCACAACAACCCTGTACTAGGAATCCATAAATGTGAAGTCATAAAAGTGATGCCTTGTAAATTATGCTGCAAAGACAAATGGGTTTATTTTAAATCAAAGTTGAAAAATTGCTCAAATTATTTTGATATATGAAAGCATCTGAAGCATCTATATTAAACTTTAAGATGACTGATTCCAGGGATAATCAATTTATATATAGAAGATTTAAACATTAAAGTAATGATTCTTGTTATCAGTGGAAGGGGAGATCTTGTGGTGTGGCAAGGAAAAGAATTTCCTGAGACCCACAGGGGAGGATGATATGGAATTAGGGGGGTTCCCTTCCTGACTTCTTAATGTCCCATCTCCATCCATCTGGCCATGGAAAAAGTCTAATCTTGTCTTCAGTAAGACCAGAATAAAGGCCACTCTCTAGCTTTGCATGTATTTCCAACTGCACCTGTCAATGTGCTGTATTCAGGCTCCTGCCAGGAGTATACCTGTGGAATTGCACCACCATCAGCCACTTAGCTGCTAAGACCAAATGGCTACAGAGAGCTGATGTGCAAAGGCTCAGGGTGAGTGCAGGTTCCTGAGCAAAAGAGAGAGAGAGTTTCTTTTTTCTTCTGGGATTATATTAGCTTGGGCTCCAAAAAGACAAGAAGCTTTTTCAAACTAACAAACTTGTCAGGTTTTCTGGAGCTTTTAATATCTCTATCCCCTAGTTAAGCTGACAGGTCTCTTTGGTCAAGCACCTGCCCTGCACCCCCACAACCATTGGCACCAGAGAGGGGAAAGGAGGTCTGTTAATCTACTTGGTGGAGCAATACCAATATCCTCTGGGATGTGAAACTGGAGCTTCCTGGCTAGTCAATCAGACTCATGCTCCTTAATTTATTAAGCTCAATGTCTATGTCCCTTGGCTCTGATTTCTTTTACTAATAATTGGCTAAACATCCTTGTAACTTTTTGCTCCTCCTAGACAATAATTCAGGTGTCCCTTGCTTTCCTCTAAGTATCTGTGAAAAAAGGACACTGAAAAATACACCCAAGGTTTGGATGTTATTTAGTGGTGAGGGAGGGGATTATAGATCTGCTGTGCCAGCTCCTGTGCCCAGAACTCAGATTCTTTCTTTTCACCCAGCTCTGTAGTCAAAAGTAAGGCCTGCTGCTTGCCATGCCATCATCTCACAGTTAAGGTATGAGACCATAAGAATTATCCCTTACTAATAAGGGCCATCAGTGGGGAGGCGGAAGGGGGAGAATGGAGGAAAGGGTACAGGGAATAAGAAGCATAAATAGTAGGTACAAAATAAGGGGAGGTTAAGAATATTATAGGAAATGGAGAAGCCAAAGAATTTATGGGTACAACCCATGGACATGAACTAAGATGGGATAATGATGGTGGGAGGAGGGTAGAGAGGAATAAAAGGTAGAAAAAATGGGACAACTGTAATAGCATAATCAATAATATATATTAAAATTTTTAAAAAATAAGGACCATTTTAAAAATATAATCCCATTCAGATTAACTCAACACATTGATAAATCTGGGATAATCTTTCAATGAAGATCTACTGAGAAGGGAATTTTTCTGCAGTATCATAATTCAAACCAGGTATCATAAGTAGTTATTCTTATAATTCCAAGGAAAGATCATTTTAGCATTAACATCTCACAAAACTGTTAGTAGAGTCTAAATAAGAAAAATATTTATCAACATTAAAAAATGTACAAAGGTATTTAAAAGGAATACAGCTGCTACTACTATTTTAATAAATTAATAATAATAAAAGATTTTCCTAAGGATAATTGAATATAATAGCAAAAGTAATTTTGAAATCAGGGAAATAATAAATGCTAGTACACTTCAAGATATTTTAAGTTGGTATCCTAACTTACAGGTAACTTAATACAGGACAACTGTAAAAAATTATTAGTTTTGTTCATCAGTACTTAATTTACATCATCAGGTTGCTCATTTAACATCAAATATAGGTTAGAGGTAAAACATTCTCCTTTTCTTCATTCTGTGTCACACAAATCTGTGCCACAGGTTTATAACACCCTCGATTTTTAATGAATACGTGCAGAACCACAGACATTCAACTTACTCATAATCTTCTAAGCTGAAGTTCAAAGTATATGTAAAATCCTATTTTCATTAAAAATATCCCATATCTTCATATTAAAATCATATTCATAACTGTACATGATTAGTTTTTATTTTAATATTTATGCATATACTTACTAATGAATTATAACTAGACCAATGAAATAATAACATTTTTAGATGCCAATATGTATTACATAGTCACATTAGTCAGCTACTATTTGAATTTAAAATTTGAACTTATCGAAATATGTTTCTTTTTCCAGAGTTTTATTTAAAAAAAAAGATCTATTTGATAAACTACAGAGACAATTAATGTCATTAATAAAAGTATTAAAACCTCTAACTCTTCGTAAAGGTATTTTTTAAATTGATCTAACTTGTAGTTCCATTATTTGAAGAAACAAGTTTGATTAACAAATAATTGACTTAAATACTGGTATAATTATTTGCAAAAGTAATGAATTTCTGGAGAATGAACAAATAACTCTGAATAAAGTAAAACAAAATCAAAGATCAAAACATAGGAATGAATTAATAAATAAATGCAGAGTAGGAACACTTTATATGAAAATTACCACTAGAAAAATTTACTAAATTAGAAAAACAAGGGGGAAAGCATAAAATTTTACATTTAAAATTAGATGCTAACCTTCCATTATTATATAATATCTTAGAATTGGCTATTTATAAATGAAAAGATTGTCAAAATAAATCTTTAATACTCAATGCTACTGTATTAACATTGCCTTTTTATTAAAACCCAAAGCAATTTTATGTCAAGGAATTTACATTAAATTAATTTCTGCAAATACTAGTATGGGGCATTTTTCTCTAAATAATCATGTTGAAGAAGTATTTGTAGAAATGTCCTAGCAAAAATTAGATTCAAAATGTTAAATGAATACGTGTGATCTATAAACAATGTAATTTAAAATAGTTTTAAATATCATTATTATCCAAAAGACAGTAATATGGCAGAGCAAATACTGTTCAACATTGTACTCATATGCAGAACATATATTTTCAGAATATATATTCTCCAGACATTTTCATGAATTCAGATTTGAACATTAAAACTGGAATCAATTATTTTCCTGATAAAGAGTATTTATTCAAGTAGGCCAGTATTCACTTAACATCTATCGCTTGCCTAGTCCTGTGCAAAGATACAAAATAGCAAACAACGTAGACTTTGCTTCAAATGTAGTATTGATCCATAATGTAGGCCTAAAATTAAAACAAGGAAAGTATTTTCCAACACTTACTTTTAAATAACTAATTGGATTAATTAAAGCAAACTATCTACAATCTAGTTACTAAGCAACACTTTTAAGATTTTTGAAATAACCAGTAGGATATTGAATTTTACCTTTGGTATATTCCAGAGAGTTTTGTTTATGATTCCACACAGCACAGAGATGACCATGTGGCCTTGAATTAAAAAATGAACGAGAAACAATGTACCTGACTCTTCTCTCTCTCAAGGACATTTGTGAGTGTGCGTGCTTGTGCATGTTTATATAAAATCTTTCTGGATAATCGTTAAAGATTACTACAGAATACTTGAATATTTATGGATTGTATTTAAAATGCTGACAGACGTGTGTGTTGATAAATATTTCATTAACCATTTTGCCACTGGAGGATTTCAGAATTAGTGACAGATCAAAACCAAATACTGCCATTTATTGACTCCAATTTGTATAATCATTCTCTCTAAATCATATAAATGTTTTTCTTGCCAAGTAGAGTAAACCTCCTTTAAATCAGTTTTAAGTGTATCCAGTTCTTTTTTTTTTTTTTTTTTTGCATTTTATTACCAATGATCCTGAGTATTTTCACTGAGACAATGATCCTCTGAGGGCAATATGGTTTACTGTAGCTTCTTGTGAGTCTTGATAGTCCTTGGACTTGAACCAACTCCTATTAATTTAGACTGGAATTTTTAAATAGGCATATATACACACACACACACACACACATATATATATACACTAGAAACATTTTTATAGTTTGGTCTAGTTATTCAACATGTCACATCTGTTTTTAGGTTCATATATCAAAAACAACTCATAATGCACATTTAAGTAGAATTTCTGATGATGGTGAACATTATAGGTACTCTCAATTGAAACAAGTAAATTTAAAGACATGTCAATGTATATCCTAAAGGACTAGAATTTACTAACGATTAGATTTTCACTAAGTATGGACTCTAAGTCATCTTTATTGACTAGATTGCTTGCCATGTGTTTCAGTTTTCTAATTCAAAAAAGCACACAAATATTATCGAATTCACTAATTAGGCTTTTTTTATTTCATAGTCTAAAAATATTTTTGCTTAATTGCCATAATTCACCTGAATAACAACGTCAAAAAAAAAAAAACAATTGGAAGTTATAAAAGTAGGAAATCAAATAAGAGTTCAAATACATTTTGTGTTATGTGAAGGCTAAGGTAGTCAATCACTTTATCATCACCTGTTAAAAGTAAAATCAGTACTCAAACAAGAAACAGAATTTTCAGGGTCCTGGCATTCCATTGTACACGTGGCTTACAGTCAACGCCAGTTGTAGTCAGCTTTCTTCAGTGCCTAGACAGCACTATGCTAAGTCTTGTAAACTTACTTACCTTTGAACCGATTTTAAAAAATTCCTTTTGACTAGTAATCTGATCATGCATCTGAATTCCTGATAATGTAAACATACAGATTCTTCCTGAGTTTAATTGTGCTCACTTTCCCCCTTAGTCTTACGCAAACATGGCAGGCTTAAAATAATGCTTCAAATGCAAATTTTTAACATAATGGTTATATTTTCCTTTTTTAATATTTATCATCACTATGGTGAAAAATTACTGACAAAATTGGTTGAAGAATAGTCATGATGAGGTTTCAGCTAGGTTTCCCACTGCATCCACTGATTTCTTTACCACATTAAAAAATGAAATGAATTAATTCAGCATATAAACTAATATTTTTGGACACCTATTATATGCTGGACACTGCCATTTTATTATATTTATTTCTCACAAAACTTTAAGCAATATCATCTTTTATGTACTTTTATAATTAATAATAAAGATAAGAAAATGAAAGTGATGAAAGGGAAGTATTATAAATGACTAAGGACTTGAAATCTGATCAAAGCCAAAGCTGTTCTTAATCTGAACTTTCTACATATTTACTTCATGTAAAGGGACTTCTGGGATATTTAGAAATAACCTCAAGTTTTAAGATTGTTATTTTCTTTACATATTGATCTTATCATGCTATAAAACTTGAGAAGAACCCTCATCTAAACATTTCTAGTATTTTTGGTAAAAGTTGGTGAATTTTCTTTCTAACAAGAAAATGTTAAATGAGTAAAAAACAATAATATAAAAGAAAAAGTACAATGCTTAAGCTTTTCTCGCTAATAAACCAAAATAAGCCATTTTAATGTTATGAAATAATTTACATTGTTAAGTTGTAGTAAATAGCACAGCAGACTAAAAGTTAATCATCTTCTATAGTATACAGGAAAAGGAAGCAGACTGATGGAGGGGAGAGGAGCTGGGGGCTGGGTGAAAATGTGCAGGGATTAAGGGGGAAAAAACCTCTTAGACACACACCACATTATGGTGATTACCAGAGGGAAGGGAGGTGGAGGTAGATACAAGAGGGTAAATTAGGAATAAATGGTGACAGAAAGAGACATATTTTGGGTGATGAATGCACAGTACCATATACAAATATTATACATAGAATTGTACACTTGAAACTTACATAATTTTATTAATCAATGCCACCCCAATACATTTAATAAAAATTTTAAAGAAAACATCCATGATTAATACTAGAAAGATGACTGATTATATAATATCATCATCCACAATACATTTTAATTAAATGATATTAACCTTTCATATTGTGGAGTGTATAGTTCTTAGTTAAATCACCAATCCAATCATTTAAGATTACACTGTTCATTTTTCATAGATTCAGAGATGTACATGAAATGCTTGTTTTATTTTTCTGCTCAGTTATTAATATAAAATTTAGGTTATAGTTAAAGGTATTAAATTAGTCACGGCATAATAAATTCAGTATTTCTCTCTCTTTATTCTTGAGTAGTAATCAGCTAGATGGACCATATAACAATTTGTATGAGTATCAACAAATTTCAATTCATCAAATGTCATGAGCTTTAGAGAATCTTTTCATTAAGATTTTAGTGACATAAGATTATGTCTTATATTTTCACTGTAATCTTTATATCATATCTATAATATATGACCATATATAATTATATTTCATACATATGAAATATGTAAACATTACACACATGGAATATATACATAAAAACATGGTTTAAGCAATACCCAAAGAAGCATTCAATCCAGTTGATGTCGCATTCAATCATTTTGCCATCCTGTTTGCTGTTTATAGTCCTGGTAAGGTACACCTAAATAATTTAGTGTATTTTATAGCATTTTGAGTGTTCTACTTGAGTTTATCAGAAAAATTAAGAATTAGCTTCATCAAGGCCTTTATCAAGTATTTTATGTATGATTATAATGGTTTTTGATATCACTAGAATAAATTTGATGAATGTGACATATTTAAAGTTAATGTCTAGTTTGCAGCTGTTTAGACTCTAGTCTTGTCTTCATTTACCTTCTGAGCAGAACCTACCAAACTTGTGGTGTTTCATTGTACGTTACAACCACTTGAGGAGTTTTTCATTGTCCTGATGAGTAGGCAATACCTTAAGCAAATGAAAATTATTGGTTTCGAGGCCCATGTATTATTGCTAATTTCTGTGTGTAGTCAAGGTGGGGAAACACACAACTTTTAAAATAATCCATTATATATTTTATACTATAAAGAAAGTCACCAAAACTTGTTGGGAGTATTCTGCTTAAAGTGTTAAATTGCAGTTTTACAAAAAATGGACTTATATAGATTAAATCCTTTAAGTTCTTGATGATAATAAGTATAGATATGTATACAAAATGAAAGAGTAGCCAATGAAAAAAATAAATCATTTTTTCAAAATTCTAATTATTTTGATTAGAATTAGACCACTATTTGATTCAGAACAGAAGAGAGCAAAATAAGCAATAAAACATAGGCATTTCCTATGTTTTAATATACGGGCATTAATATATTAAATTATCAAGCTAGAAACTAGAAGTGTCCTTTGGGTCAATAGGCCACTTTAGCATTAGTTAAATTTATAGGATTACATTGCTTGAAAGATAATTATAATGATATAAAATTATTCAGTTCAATGATTCCAGTGTGACTTAAAGATAATGAATCTTTTGTATCATTTATCTTGGGAATAATAACATTATTGAGTCCTATGCCTGCTAATGATATTTTTGCTAGGAAAAAGAATAAATTACACAGAGACATATTTTGATTATTATAAGCATAATATTTAAAAAAGTAATTAGTATACTTGTGTGTAAATAGAGGTATTGTAAATGACTTTGATGATAAGGAAGCTGAATATTGAAACCATCATATTAATTTTGTAAAAATTAGTCCTTTAATACCTACAAAAGATACAGGAGTTTCAAAATTCAGTTAGCATGACTCTAGATATTGTCAGTAACAGAACAGATAATGGAAAATGTGAATGGAAGGATTTCCTTTCAATATACAGTGCTCTCCTATACTTAACAGTATATGGGCTAGAAAATTTACAGTGGAAAATGGGCTTCATAGAGGGAAGTAGAAGGTCTGGGATTTACAGCTCTAGAAACTTAAAAAAAAGTCATTGTAGAGAACAATAAACATGAAAATAAATCAAAATGATTGAACAAGGTCTACACCAATGTCCTTCTCTGTGCCCTCACCACTTTTGGTTTCATTGTTGGGGATCAGTACTAATGAAAAAACAATAACCCCTGTGCACCCACGGGTTTGGAAAAATTAGGTCATTCAGCAACCTGAATAGACAGACTCCTGTGTGTAAAATATGGTTTCAGAGGCCTGAGGTTTTAGGAAATTGGAACGTTGCCTGTTTAACCCATGCTGAGCCTTGGGGTTAGCGGTGTCTGGAGTAGAGTAGATACACAGTAAATAAATGCAGAATTAATTCAGAAGCTAGATATTGAAAACTGAATTTTATTTTAGTTAGAAATGACAAATAGCTAAGTATCAGTTTTTTTAACAAGATTATCCACTCATTCATACCTACATAAAATGTACTGAATTCAGATCATCATAATAATTTTATTTACAAAGAAAATAAGGGATGGAATGCAGCATGCCATAGGTATACAAAATAGGTTTTAAAATGTTGAAAGCTAAGATTTATGGCCATGGAATTTTTTAATCTACAGAACAGAGGGTTTTCTATGGATTGCTGTGAGGAAACTCTGAGACATAAAATATATCTAACTAATGAGAAAGTTGTAGCAGACACCTTTGTGGATTTTCCACATTGTTGGTGGGCACGTTTGTGTCAGGTTAGAGTTACTTGGCTTTCTGCCTTACCTGTCTTACTCACCCTCCTGCAATTACTCTCTGTGAACTAACTACCTGCCACTGTCTTACCACAGCTTCTGCTGTGTCAACTGGGGAGGGACAAAGTTCAAGTCAATGTTAATCTTAGCAATCTTCGTATTCAAAACAGAGGGCTTCTCAGACAGACAGATTTGATTTGGAGCCCTGATTCCATTGTAGACGTGATTTTGAGAAAAGTCACTTACTCACCCAGCAGGCAGTTCACAGAGCACTTACTATATTCTCTACGCAGGTGACTGCAGTGAATAGGAGTATGGGCACAGGCTATACACCAGGTTACGGTGGTTTTTAAGAAAGTACAAAGGCCCTGAGATGAGAATGTATGTGGTATGCACAAAGAGAAGCTAGATTAGTGTGACTACAGCTTAAAATGGAGAATGGTAGGAACTAAGGTTTAACCATCCATCTGAGTGTTTTCATCTTTTGGCTTCTTGGTCTCTCTTTGTTGCATTTAACTCTGTATATTGTATGTACTTTCTCTGCTTTCTTTCAAAATAAGCTCTATTTATCTCAACTCTTCTCTCTTAACACAACAAAGCAATAGCTACCCAACTGGTACCAAGTTTGTGCTATTTTCCATAACCTAAAAGACATTTTTCTATAAAATATCTGCCTTTAGGAATCCAGTACGCACATTTCCAACATAAAAGATTCATGCTTTGATGTGATGGAGAGAACACCCTTGTGTTCTGGATTTCACAGTATTTGCATTCTGCTCAAATCTATGACTGTAAAGAACTAAACGATTTGATTTTGTTTATGCTTTGTAAAGAGCATCCAAATTAAAGAAAAATATTAGATACAAACAGACAAGAATCGGATTGATATTGGACTTCTCAGCAGCAGTGCCGGTAAGAGAGATGACAGAACAGTATCTTCAGCATTCTGAGGGAAATTGTCTTCCTGCCTAGAGTTCCCCACAGGCTCACTCTCCCGGTGTGAGCACGGTAAAAGCATTTCAGATACGCGTACAAGTTAACTTTTCAGTAGCCCTCTCTGGGTTCCTAATTTAAAAGGCCATTTTTATCAAATATTTTTTTCCTCTTGTTTTTAAGTATTTTCTTTTTTGCTATTGCAGTTAGGGTCTTTATTTCTTTTATGGTTTTCTTTATTTCTTTAAAGTACAATTGACCTATATTCATTATGTGTTCTAACTGGTTGTTGTTTGAATGATGAAGCCAATGATTTTTACAAACTAATATTGTACCCATCCATTTCATAAGTTCTTATTTTGTTTGCCACAGATTTATTATTGAGGGTTTTTTTTTTTTTTTTGGTTTTTCAGGTACACAATTATCTGTAAACAGTAATAAACGTCCCCCTCTTCCAGTGTTTAAAAGAAGATTCGTTCTTTGAACTCTTTTCTTTTTAAAACATAAAGTCTAACTTTAAAAATCACTATTTTTATCCACATTCCTGCCATTCATTAATATTTGGGGAGAAATGTGATTTAATCATCACACAATTTACATCAGAGAATTGTCATAAGAATTTACTGAGATAATGTTAGCAACAGCATTTTGGAATCTGTAAGAGCCAAGTGATTATAAAAATTGACATTAACATAATAGAAGTTAAGATTAACAAGACATTGCCCTGGCTGGTGTGGCTCAGTGGATTGAGCGCTGGATTGCGAAGTAAAGGGTCCTGGTTGGATTCCCCGTCAGGGCACAGGCCTGGGTTGCAGGCCAGGTTCCCGGTGGGGGCCCCATGAGAGGCAGCCACACACTGATGTTTCTCTCCCTGTCTTTCTCCCTGCCTTCCCCTCTCTCTAAAAATAAATAAGTTAAATCTTTAAATAAAATTAACCAGATTTTGCAGTGTATATATTTAATAAAACATATGAGTTAAGAGATGTCAACGGTTTCTTATATTTTAAAAGATGAATTTATTTATTGCATGCAGCTGTGTGAATTTATATCTGAAAATTTAAGATACAATGCATTAAAATGATAAATTTATAAACATGATATGAAGCCTATATATTTACTGGCATAACAATTTAATTTTATGTATAATTTATGAACATTAAATGTGTTTATAATATGCTTTTGATTCAGAAAAGTGAGATATAGTTAGAATATCCTTAGAAACCTGATTTCTTAAAGTTTTTGACACTGCTGTTTTGCCTGCAAAGAAATATAAACTTGAATTGCCTTGTTAGATGTCTGATAAAGCGTGAACTTACACTCTGCCAGGTGGCAATTCAAACCTTTCCAAGTGTGTGAAATAATGGAATAAATGAAATGATATATGAAATGAGAGCCTCTTATAAGGATGATGCAAAATTGGGATTATATTTTTTCACCTAAAAAAAGAGGAAATTCTACTAGGACATTAAGAATGAAGGGGTTATTCTCTATTGAAAGAATTCATATATATTTAACATTAAATTTTATATAGTTCTTAAAATATTCATATTAGATTTTAAAGTTTTCTGGGCTATATCTATCATCCTAAATATAATAGAATATATTTTTATATTCAAAAGCAAGTATTTTAAATAATAGTGTGATATGTTCCAATTCTTTTTTAAAATATTTTATTTCTTTATTTTTAGAGGGAGGGGAAGGGAAGGAGAAAGAGAGGGAGAGAAATATCAATGTGCGGTTGCCTCCCATATGGCCCCCCACCGGGGTCTCGGCCCTCAACCCAGGCATGTGCCCTGACTGGTAATTGAATCCTGACCCTTTGCTTCACAGTCCGCGCTCAATCCATTGGGCTACACCAGCCTTGGCTTATGTTCCTATTCTTCAGGAAAGTAAATATAGAATATAAATGCAATATATTTTTATTTTATTTTTTACAATATGATTGCATGTAAAATATATTTATGCATTAAAATGCAGGGAATATATAAACTTAAAGTGCTGTACTGGTGATATTTAGGTGATTAAGATTATAAATGATTTATTTTTTCTTGTGCTTTTCTGTGTCTTCCAAATTTTTTCTTCTTTAAAAATTTAATCTTCATTGTATTTTTTCCATTACCATTTAGTCCCCTTATACCTACCTACTATCAATCACCACACTGTTGTCCATGTCAGTATATTTTTAACTGTCTTTCATTTGCTACTTTCTCCAATTTTAGGGAGAACCCGGTTTGCTTTTCTATGTAATTTTCCTTTGAGAGGTTGACCTGTAAGATGATATATAATTTTCTAACAGCTACATTTTCTAACTGCACTATAAATGTGACATTTATTTGGTGCATACATAGTCTTCAATGTTTTAAAAAGTCTGCAGGGTGTATTTGTGTGCTTCTAAATAGCCTTCATTTTCATCTCTATTTTACCTGAGAATATAAATATTAAAAGGATATATTTTCCTCTAACATATTCTCAATAAATTATCCCAGAGAATAATGCATATTTTAGGGTATATAAAATAAAATAAATCTAAGATGAGCTTTGAAACAAGAGACCTCTTAAAATAGCAAATTCCTCAATTTTCAGCAGATTATGAAAAGGATCACAATAATATCATGGGGTGATTCTATTACTATAGAAATTACTGCTTAAGTAAATGGACAAAATAAATAGGAAAAAGAGAGGAAAGTTACAATAGGAGTCTTAGTCCTGCTTATGTTACAATGAAATTTGCAAAAGAGTTTTCAAGAGCACAAAGAGTGGAAACAATTGAGAAAGAATAAGTATAGAAAAAGTTAAGATAGTTTCTGTTACCCGTGACATTTAAAAATAAACAGAAGAGAAGGAATGAAAAACAATTTTTTTGTCTTAATAATTTTGTGCAAAGAGTGCTAATTTTCATGAGCAACTAAAAATATGATGCAGGGTGAAACCTTATGACAGATTCTGGAAGCAAGTCTAAACAGCATTCATGCCTGATAACAAATTAATGCAATTGCAAGAAGTTGAGAGAAAATTTAAAATTTTCTCAATACATTAATTCCAAAACTTTCACAAGGAATTAAAAACCATAGTATACTAACCAAATGAAAATCTAAAATAATTGCATTTGTTGAGATCATCTTTTTAGTTATTTAATCATCATAACTGAATCTCTTGTACTTTACTCCCATTCTTAAGAGTATTATAAATCCCTGTGGTATCTGCTTTAATATAGCCTACTGTCATTTCTTCAATTATTTAAAAAAATAATAGATTCAAATTTGCTAAAAAAAAACCATTAAATTCTCTTGATTTAAGTCACGTATTAGAAAGCAGTAAACTGCCATGGCTGGTGTGGCTCAGTGGATTTAGTGTCAGCTTGCAAACCAAAGCGTTGCTAGTTCAACTCTGGGTCAGGGCACATACCTGGGTTATGGGCCAAGTCAGGTCCCCAGGAGAGGGTGTGTGAGAGGCAACCACATGTTGATGTTTCTGTCCTTCTATTTCTCTAAAAATAAATAAATAAAATCTTTAAAAAAAGAAAGCAGTAAACAGGTAAATTTGTCTATTTCTGTGGTTAGATTTCTAGCTTTAATACCACTGTAACTCACCATGTTTAGATGTAAAAGATTAGTCTTAGGCTGATTTAAATTGTGAGTTAATACTGTATTTTAATACTGTTCATGCATTTAAACTAACTTTAAATGCACTGAACTGCTCAGAAGTTGTACAGCCAGGTTTTGAATAGCATACCATCACAGCGTGAAGCATAATTAATTCTGCTCTACAATGTCCAAGACTGATCTAATTGCTGTAGAATAGCTGTGCATTCAAAGGAGATCTAGATTCTTTTTCAAACTCATAGATGATGATATTATATATTGATAAATGCTTTTGATTATTTCCTGTACAAAACAATAACAGCAGATTTATCTCAGAATTGACTTCAGGAAGATGGTACTTTATCCATACTCTTGTACATTTCCTTTAGGCAGTAAGAACAGTTTAAGCAGTTTCTCATATACCTTCAAATGCACAATAAAATAAATATAAATCAGTAAATGATTTTACTTTATTATGATTGTTTTCACACTTGTGACCATAGAATATTAATGTATATTCTAGGACAAGTCAAGAAACTTTTTAAAAATGTTTTTGAATTCAGGCTCTAAACACCTGAAAACAAGAATTACATATTTTTGTTCTCTGTTTTTCCTAGAACCTACAATCTTGTCATCAAAATAAATATTTCTAAAGCATTAATTAATGTTAGCAGTTTTTTTTCTTGAATTATAAGGACTGCGCATATAGGAATCATTTATCATATTTGATGTGAAATATTCCCTCAATTTTGGATCTATTATGTTGTTTATTTTTATTTTTCAGAATACTGAAATGTATAGAAAGAAATATGAAACAAGTAAATATTGCTAATCCTACAGCATTCCAGAGATAGCAAATTTAATTTTATCCTACATTTTTAGATATTTCTTTATATATATAAAGAAAATGTATGTATATGTAACTATTCCTAATTTGATTTATCTCACTCAAAGTTAAGTGTTGCGTATATTGTCATGTCAATAATATAGCTATATATTATTGTTTTAATAAGATTAGAAACTTCAATTTTATTTTATATCAAATTGATTTAACTATACTTTTTGCTGAAAATGTAAGATTTATATTTTCAATATGATAACTGTAAATTCATGGATGCATATCTTTGTGTTCAATTGTTTTATTAAAGTGCATTTCTGAAATCTGAATTTCTGAATCAAAGGTAATGTCATTAAATTTATTTGCACACACGAAAAGAGAGTGTTTCTGTAAGATTGTGTCAATTTCCATGTACACTGGCTTTATATATAATTCTCACCACCTGACCTTCACAAGCACTGTTAAAATTTACCTTTCCCCTGCCAGAATCCCAGAGTAAATTAACATCATGTTTTGAAATTTGTATTTTTCAAATTAGTAATGAAGTTGTACACTTTTTTCACTTGTTTACTGTCCATTGTGTTTTTCTTTAAATTTCTTACTGGTACCCTTTACCTATTTTTATATTGGGAATGAGTTGTATTATAATATTTATTAAAATTATTATTATTTTTTAATTTAATTATGAAAATTTCAAATGTAGCAAAGTTAAACTTCTATTTCTATGGACAGTTTTGTTCAACCACCTAGATTCTACCATTAATGTTTTTCTAAATGTGCTGTAGGACACATTAATCTATATAATCTTCACCCTATCTATGGGTTAATTCATCTTAATTTTAGATGTAATTTAAAATTCATCTCAGAGATCAGTACACTTTCCCTTAAATACCTTATTATTAATTTAATTAACTATAGTTCAGATTTATTTTTATCTGATGTTAAATTTACATACAAGGAAATGTACAAACCCAAGCACACTTTTTGGGTTTTGACAAAGCCATACAAATTTATAACCAAAACCTCAGCAAGTTTTTAGTATTGGCTTGAACTCTGTGTATTTCATATATTTTTACTTTTAAAAAAAAATGTTGTCATATGAAGTTTTTAAATGTAATTAAGTGCATAGGAAACGTTAATAATTTATGAAGGGAACTATATTTTTCATTCATCAGTGTTAAAAACTCATAAGCCTACAGAAATATCATTCCTGTTTTCAGATGACCATCACTCACTTCCAAATGCAAGGTGCAGGGTCAATTACTCTGTGAATCCTCTCGTTACCTGCCACAGTTAGAAATGACCTCACCTCCTCTGTGGTCCACTTCCCCATTGACAATTACACTGGGATTTCTGTGACCCTAATTTGTATGTATGTGTTTATATATCTCTCCTTTTCTAATGGGCTATAACCCCAGAAGCAGAACATGGTGGATCATTCTGTTGTTTGAATTTTCTAAATCTTGAATATTACTTAATATTTAAATAGATAAATGGCTTAAACATATAGACAAAAAAGAAAAGTTCCTCAGTGTGTTTTTATAATATCGATTTACATTCTTTGACCATGGCTACTAACACCCTAGACCCAATAAAGATTATATTACCTAACCTGAATGCTTCCAGGTGGTCTCCTTTTTTAACCATTCTCCTCATTATTTGCAGAGTGAAACAAAGACTACTGAGTCATAATGTCAGGAAGAGGGTATAACGCAGCTTTCCTAGGCAAACTTAGAAGTGTGTCATACCACAGAGTTTTCACTTAAGAGAAGCTTGCCTGTCTTTTCGCTACATCTGTTACTTTGTATCATATCTGCTTGTTGATTCCTGTACCACTATCCACACTTACCCTCTTGACTACATATTTGCTAATTTATTGTCTGCTTCCCCATAGACTAAATTTAACAGCAAAAGAGATCTTACTTTTCATGTGCAGTGTATTCAATCCGAAGAGTACCATGGGGTCCCACATTACAGAATATTTTTTTTATTTGTGTATTATTGTTTCCTGGAACAGTGTCTGGCACATTGTAGAAACTCAATAAATAATTGTTGAAAGAATGAATGAATTTTTTTGCACGGCATATGGTAGATATGCAGAAATTATGTGTTGATTCATGAATTATTTAACTAATTGATGATAATTTTATTTATAAAGATAATTGATAAAATTTATTTTTCAAATTTATGAGCAAAATAGACATATTTTATTATAATTTATAAAGCACACATTGTAACACAACTAGAACATACAGCTAGTTCAAGTATCACGAATGACGGAAGTTTTCCTGACTATAGTAGTTTGTTTATATTTTATACTTGTGGAAATACTATTTTTTGTCTTGTTAAATCAGTGACTATTTAAACAGAATGGAAACATACAGCAAAACTTAAAATTAGTTGAACTTTCCCATGGAAATTATAATTATGTCTTTGGTAACTATACATTCAATTTTGTACCCAAAATTATGCATCCAAAGCTAAGGACTCAGACCAACGGAAATTTCAACATCCGGGTGTTTTTGTCCTGCTTTGCGGTGAGGCTGTAACAACGCAGCATTGTATTTTCCGTCTGTCAACATTATACATCCTAGCCCACTCTGAAAGCAGAAGAGAACACAAGTGGACACTTGTATTTAATTAATTTATATTTTAAAATTAATTATATTTTTGATCTTCTCATATTAGAAGTTTTAATAACTGTCACTATTTCCCACAGTTGTTCTCATTGTTGACATGTTACTACTTCTCATTGGTTGAGAAAGAAAAAAGGTCTCACACTTGACATTTAGCTGCATATTCACTTTTTGAAACCAGCTGCAGTTTTACAAATCTGTATTTCAAGGAAGATTAACAGCAAGTTTTATTTTATTTTTATTTCATGGAGAAATTAATTTCAAGCTATTATTCCATCTTAGATATCAAGAACTTGATAAGCTCACTATGAAAAAAGTTAATATTTCTTGGATGGAATTAGTACCTATTAAGGGCATTGACAAGGCCCATTTCTTATTATTTTGAGAGATTAGCAAAAATCACAAGAGGCAGAACAAATTATTATTATTTTTTTTTTGGTAATGGTGTCTCTGTGTAAAAAGAAATATAATTGACTGTAGCCATGGGATTCAGACAATTGAACAGAGACTGTTATCAGAGTTTTCTACATCGTTTCTTAGTGCTGATCTCATATAATTTATTTTTAATAGAGATTATTAGGTTCAGTGTTGTTCCTGATGCTATCTTTTCTTGCCAGACCAAAGATATGTTTCAAGTGTGCAACCATGGAATTAAAATCAATGATGAGTTGAAATGAAAGGTATTGAATCTTAATGTTTTTGGACTGTGCTTTACAGATAAGCGTGAATACACTTGTTTTCATGTACCTTTACAAGTACCATTATATATACTTCTCAATTTTAACTTGGGGGTAAATTTATAACTTCTAAATTACTTAACTTCATTATTCAAATAACTTGTGTTTAGTCATGTTTTTGTTGTATTATCATATCTAAATGATAAGGTTTGAAAAGAAATCACAAGTTCATGTATACAGGTAGACATGGAACTTAAGTAATATTCATTATACTAAAACCCCAATATTACTGTTTTCTTTGTAAAACAAAAATTCTGATGACTTATCAAAAAGAAAATTCCATAGAGTACCCCATGAGGGTAAATAGTGCTATTGATAGAATTTCTACTGCTTTTTTGATTAATGAGCTTTCTTTATATATTTGATCAAAATCATATTTTAGGAACAGGCTTAGCACAACTAATATATAAATGCCAATATTTACTTTTTAAATTTTGAACTAAGATGCACAAATTTCAAATACAATACTTTAAAGTGCTACATGCCAAGTTCTCACCTCCTCTTCTAGATAGGGATTTGTATCCACTCCTAGACCATCCCAGGAACTTGACCTTCACATACATGAGGAGGCAATACATGCCCACCATTTGCATTTCTGAGCACATGCCATGTGTTGCTGTTGTTCATCTCTTTGGGAATAGGGTTGGAAGCTTGGCCTACAAGTTAGAAGGGAATAAATACAAAGATGATGCTGGAGATAATATTTAATTGCTGACATTAAACTTAGGACCAAATATGAATATAAGAGCAATTTATATCCATAATAATAATGTACGTTAGATTCATTGAAGGAATCATACTGAGCAGAAAACTCTTCCCCAGAGTCCAGGAGCCTGGAATAAAGATAACTTTCCAGGTGTACCTGAAACTTTGAGGGGATCAGCCACCTTTACTTGGCAGTACAAGAGGGTTAGGCAGAAAAAAAGGCCTTAAGGTAAAAATGTTTTGAACTACAATTATTTTCAGAGTGGTTAAGAATTCAGTGAGAGGCGTATGGGGGCATTACAGGAGGTCAGAGGTTTCCTTCACAAAAAGCTGTGGCATAACCAGCCACCTCTCCCAGCTGGAGGAAAATGAGATCAGAGCCAGGCCTCCTAAGTGACAAGGCATTAGTAGAAGCTGAGGTGAAGCCAAGTGAGTCCATGATAATTTTTACAGTTTTTCTAATCCGAGATGTTTATACCTAATACAGAATTAGCAGTATTCACTAGCAGGTGTCAGCAAGATATAACCAGTCTTGGAATAGAAGTTTGGAAACTATGGTAAGCTGGGGACATAGCATTCACTCAACAAACCCATTTAAAAAAAAAAAGATTTATTGTTGTTCAAGTACACTTGTCTGCCTTTGCCCCTCACCACTGCCACCCCTACTCCAGCCAGCCCCACCTCCCTCCCTTGCTTCCTCCCTCCCCCTTGGTTTTGTCCATGTGTCCTTTATAGTTGCTCCTGAAAACCCTTCCCCCTGTTTCCCCCATTATCCCCTCCCCACTCCCCTCTGGTTACTGTCAGTTTGTTCTTAATTTCAATGTCTCTGGTTAAAATTTCTTCACCACCATGGAATCTCATAAGATAAATTCCCCCTTCCCCCATGAATAGATACTATCTTAGGGAGAAAAAGAAGAAAAGGAACAGTGTGTCTAAGAGACTAAACATTAAAAAATGTGTTCAGGACACACTAAATAACTACAAAGGTTAATTCATTCAAGGCCACAAAGCCAGTATGTGGCAGAGCTGAAGTTTGGACCTAAGTAGTTTTGTTCCAGATACCATGTCCTAACTACCACGCTCCCAGGTCTCATGCTCCAGACTCTGGTCTCCTTGAGTGTGCCCTGGGAGCCTATAGTTTACTCAAATACTGAACAGAAGCTAGGATGCAGCTTTTATGAAGAAGCTCTGTGAAATACCTGAGATAAATTTTAAAAATTAATGTAGTATGCTGGTCAAATGAATAAATAAGGAGCATATAAATTATGTTTTGCTGAGTTATGTGGATGTATACATTGCACGTAGGCAGCACATCAGTGTAGATATTATGTGACTGCCTGGTATGTGTCCTCTTGTTGGCCCTTACCTGGAGCTGGATAGCATAAAGATTGATTGGAAATCATTGACTTGCATCCTCTAGAAATAACCTAAAGTTATTTTCTCTCCTTGTCCTTTGAAAATATTACATTAGTTTCCTGAGAGAAGAGATAACAATTACCAGGAGGGAACAGAGTTTGTTTGTTTGTTTATTAGAGTCTCCTGAATATCAGGAATCTATTTTCACCAACCACACTGTGACAGATTTCATGGAGGTAGTAAAAATTTTCACACTTGGCTGCTGAGCCTTAGAAATTGCATTTACCAGTTTTTATGATGATTTCAGTAACTTGTCTCTAAAAAGAAGGACGCATAAACACCAGTTTTTAAGAAATCCAAAACAATCTTGAATCATTTTCATATTAACACAATCATGACAGATTATTCTTAAATACCCTTCTCTTGATTCCATGAGTTGTTACACAGGCCTCCAAACTTCTGAAGTAATCTCAGTGTGGTCATAGCAGAAGAGGGTACGTTGAGATGCTGCCAGAAGCATGGAGAGTGACCTCAGTTGTCATTAAGATGAAACTTTCCAAGAAGTGAATTAAGTGAGGATGCAGGGCTATTAGAGATCCCTGAATTTTGCCATATACGGAAGGAAGCTCCAAAAAGATTAACAATGTGTTTTTTGCCCTATGAATATGAGGGAGGCCCCCAAACAGAATTTAATTATAAAACGTGTGTATTTATTCTTACATGTTTAAACTTCAGTCACCTTCAAAGTACTCTCCATTTGATGCAATACACGTATTGAGACATTTTTTCCATTGCTCAAAATGGTTTGTGAACTCATCAATTATGATGCCTTTTAGTGCTTCTGCTGTTTGTTTGTTTGTTTGTTTCACCACTTCCACATTAGACATTTTTTCCATTGCTCAAAATGGTTTGTGAACTCATCAATTATGATGCCTTTTAGTGCTTCTGCTGTTTGTTTGTTTGTTTGTTTCACCACTTCCACATTAGCAAAATGTTTGTCTTTGAAGACTTTTTCAAAGACAAAAGTGCATTTGTCTTTGCAAGACTCTTGCGTTTGTATTCACCTGATCTCACTTGGGGTGAGATCAGGTGAATAGAGAGAGTGGGGCATGGGGATCGTGCCATTTTTGGTAAAAAACTGCTGAACATTTAGCACAATGTAGGCAGATGTACTCGTAAATCACCCATGAAGAAATGGGCAAACACATTGAAAGAGCCTTCCAAAGAAATTTCAATGAAGTCGAACGCAACTTCTCACAACAACTCCGGCTGGTACACCAACGTAGATGGGTTCCTAGAACCCTCAGCTAGCAGAAAAAGCCTGCATACACTATAAGGGACTTGCCCTCCAGAAGATAGCTCTGTTTTTATGGGGGGGTCCCCTCTCATATGTTGTGAAGGCCCATAGAAATGAGCCTGCAAATAAATGCAATCTCTTTTTGTGTCTGTGGTTCCCAGGGGTTTCATACTCTTATAGTAGCCCACACCCAACTACTAGCAATACATGAAAAATTTTAGCTGAATCTTCTTTCCAGTTTAAATGTTCACTCTGTTTTTTCCCTTGTGATCTGCCCACTGGATGAAATCAAAGTCATGCCTCATATATTGGCGGTCACCCGTCTTTTATCTGATTTTATCTATATTGGTAGTTCTGTAATCTTAGCTCTCTGATGGGTTCAAAGTTTGAATTTCACAAATTATTCGGCTTTATTTAACACTGTTTAAGTGGAAGTAATGATCTTTTCATTTTCCTATGTCCTAATCATAAGCTGGAAGTCCTTTCATATGACCTTCAATGTTAAAATAATTATGTAATATATAATGAAGACCAAAGTTAATACTATTCAAACATGAATAAAACATAGACAATTTTGACCATTTTACTCCTTAAAATTTGCTATTGTATTTTGATGTTTAAACAGAGTTACTGTGTTTTCTTTTCTCCGGGTCTCAGAGAATCCCATAATTTGATTTGAATATAAAGGGTATTTTACTTATGTTACTAATATTTGGAACTATTTTAGTTTCTTCTTAATATGGAAGATTTTTGGCATGACAGATATAGTCAATGTATACAGATAATCTCTGATAGATTCATATAAAACTCACTCATTAAGTAACTCTTCAAAATTAAAATCGTGCTTGGCGAAAAGAAAAGCATTATTTGAAACAAAATTATGGTTGGAAATAATATATGTGTATATATATATAGCTGATTTTTTTCTAACACCTTCAGAATTTGATTCAAAGCTTAAATTCTAGTTTGAAGAACCATTTTAGGATTTAAAGCGTAGAGTGATGTGGCCCTGTTTGCATTTTGGAAAGGTCCTTTTGGTGTCGATGAGTACCGATTGATAGAGCCAGTGGAGGCAGGGTGACCCTTTGAAGATTGCTGAAGTACTCAGAGGAAGACAAATATACACAGAATTAGCAGCGGGGTGGTGGGAGGAAAGTGAACAGTTTTGAGAAACGGTAATGAAGGAAAAACTGAAAAGGACTGGGTAACCAAATTAGCTGGTGAGAGTAAAAAAGGTGTCAGACATCCAAGTCCGTGGCTCAATAAATCCAAGACATGGTTTCCGTTTTAGACCTGCTGATTTCGAGAGAGATGCCAGCCGGCAATTGGATGGAAGAGTCTGGCCTTTGAGAGAGCAGAAGTTTGAGTAGTGAGAAACCACTGTCAAGGGAAAAGGATAGAATGAGAAATATTTGTCCTCTTCTCGACTACTAATATTGTGATATTCCCAGCTTATATTGTTGGAGTATCTATCCATGTACCATCTACCTATTTATTCAGTAAGTTGGTGGTGATATCTCCTCTGTTAGGTTCTATACTTAGTGCTGGGACTGGACAGAGGTGATCCCTACCCTGCTGTGGCTTTTAATGAACCCCTTGAATTAAAATACATAAGATCATCCCTCATTTGTCAGTATTATAGTACTGTTCTTGAAGGACTCTTATTTCCCTTTTAATATCTGTGTCCTATTAGAATAACTAAAACAAAAACCTGATTATACCACTACATAGTTAGAATAAGATCTTAACAATATTCTTTCATCCATATCAATTTTTGAATATGAAGTGATTGCAATCTAATATTTCTAGTTTTATGAATGTAAAAGAAGAAAATAAGGTACTCTCCTGCATTCTTTATTGAAAACCAGATAACATATTTGGCATTATCAGGTTAATTATCAAGCATCATTATCCTACTATTCTATCTAGAATGTGCTTTGAAGAATTGCCCATGTGAGAGAAATAAATATCACTGCACATCAGTGATAAATTATCAGTGATAATTTGTAGTGTCTGCATTTATTTCTCATTTTTGGGTTCATATCAGTCACCACTTTTTGTCAGCATATGAGGGATATTTATGCAAAAATTAAGTCTCTCCAAATATTCAGTAAAGTAGCTTTTTTCTCTTGTAGCTGTGTAAGTTTCTATTTGAAATTTATACCAGTGTTCAAAATTAATTTTACAGATATTACATAGGAAGTATTAAAGACTAGCTATCTTTTGCTGCATAAAAAATTATCACAAAACTAAGTTTCTTAACAGGAAACTTTTTTCATCTCACAGTCTACAGGTGTAGTTCAACTCATTTCTCTGACTCAGTGTCTCTCATGATATTCCAGAGATCTGTCGACCACAGTCATGTCACAGTTTACCTGGGAGATAATCCACACACCTAAGTTCACCAATATAACTGATGATAGACCTCAGAAAATCCTCCTCCAAACTCATTCATTTGTCTAAGGTAAGCCTCCAGCTTTCACTAGCTAATGGTGTGAGCTAAATTGCTCCCGAACAGTGAGTTAGCAGTTTCTCCTCATAGGGTTGCTCTCAACGTGGCTGTTTGTTTCCACTAAAAGACAGGTTCCAGAGAGGTTTAACCAGGCTAAGCTGCCGAAACAGAAGCCACAGTCTTTTTATAAACTATTCTAAAAAGTAAAAATCCCATTACATCTGTTATATTTCTTTCGTTAAAAGCGATTATCTAAATCCAGCTCAAGGGGAAGGAATTACACAATCAAGAGGCAATAATTGTTGGAGACCATTTTAGAAGCTGTCTACCATACATATATTCCTTCTATATTTGGTGAAAAGAAAATTATGTTTCAATTCTAAATTGTTAACCAGGGAGAAAAAACTTTCACATTTCCTCTGAGAAATGGGCTGTTGTATTACTACTTGACATTTGTTTTTCATAGTCCAGGTTAGGAGGTTAAATAAGAAACAAATTCAAGAAAAAACAAAAACAAAACTAAATTTACCTCTAAGTTACATAAAGTGGCATAATTAAATTTGAAAGAGATGTAGAAATTAAGAAAAAGTGACTATTATTTGAGAAAAAGTATACTAAATCTTGCACAAGATACAAAATGAATAAGAAACACCCCTTGATCCTGAATATGGGTTTGATGTCAGGCTTTTCTGCTTACTAGTTGGGAGACTGGAGCAGGATAAGAGTTCCCGTCTCACAGGGCTGTTGTAAAAATAGTATGAATATTACGTGGTGAGAGAGAAATGAAGTAAATCATGTACAATCGCACAGCTGTGTGAAGTTCTTTAAAGAGTCAGTATTTTAAAAGTGCTTAGGGGAAAGGGGAAGAGTTTACAAGAAATGAGTATAAAGGACACATGGACGAAAACTAGGGGGGGGCTGGAAATGGGAGAGAGGTGCGGAGGGCTGGGGCAGTGGGCTGGGATGGGAGTAAAAGGCAGAAAACTGTACAAGAACAACAATTAAAATAAAATTTAAAAAATAAAAAATAATAAAATAAAATAAATATTGATGCAAAAAATCTTAACAAAATACTAGGAAAATAAATTTAAAATCATTTTAAAAGGATTAACACCATGATTAAGTGAGATTTATACCAGAATGCAATAAATAAATAAATAAATATGCTTAGGACATTATCTTTTATATTCTAAGTGTTCATTAATTTTTAACATAAAATATTATTTAACCTTTAATGCATGGAGTTTCCTACAGGGATATGTAGCTAAATGGGACTTCAATATACAGAAAGAGAATGTTATTTTAGTCAGAGGGTGGCAGAATGAAACTGTCAAGATGTGAAACCCCAGCATGCTCATGACAGGAGCAGGAAGCTCTGAAACATGACACAATGACATTACGCTTGGTGAGAGGAAGCAGAATGAGACAGACAGAATTTTACTAGATATTAGTCTTGCTTCTCTGCCATTTATTTCCTCTTTTTTCCCCCAAACAGCACTGAAATTTCCACCAAAGGGAAAGTTCACCCTCACACCATGTTGGTGATTTGGGACTGAAGCATGTATCTCTCCCTCAGTTGGAGTCGGTCTATCCAAACATAATACATTTCACAGAACAGGGGTCCTCAGACTGTGGTCTTGGGACCAATATTATTGGCATCACCTGGGAATTTATTTGAAATACAAATTCTCAGGCTCCTCTACCTGCCTATTGAACAAGAAACATGGGGTAGGGCAGAGAAACTTGTGTTTTAATGAGCCCTCTAGGTGATTCTAATGTGTGCTTACATTTGCAAAGACTGACTTGGAATAGTACATACTTTTGGGGAAAACTCAGAGGTTTGTGATTATTCACCTCTTAAGGATACTTTTCATCAGAGTATGCATATCAGAAGCACATGGAAAACTTTTCAAACACCCTGTCCAATTACAGACATTTCATTTTGTAGTGCTTCACAGATGTGCTTTTTTGCAAATTGAAGACAAGAGCTTCCACCAGCAAGAAGAATTGTGACTGACTTTATTGTGATAGTTACTTCATTGCGGTGGTCTGGAACCAAACCCGGAATATAGCTGAGGGATGCCTATTTAACTTAAATGTTCCAAAACAGTGCCCCAGCCTTCATGTATTTGCTGATTCCCAGGTTATTCTAATATATAGGAGTATGGAAAACCAGTGTCCTGTGGTCTTTGTTCTGTATCTTGGCTTCATTAGATTCACTTGGAATAGCACAAAGGAGAAGATGAAGAGGAGCCACAGAAGTAATATAATAGGGAAGCACTGGGTCTCAATTTGGTCTTTTGAGATGGTCTCTGTGGGTGTTGGAGGAGATCATAGAGAGGATTTGACCACCAGTTAACCCACAAGCTGGACCCAAGCAATAAAATTTCTTTAGCTGCCCTGTCATCGAAACGTACGCTCTGCCCAATGTCTCTGCACAAGGAGCCATTTCGAAAATGTGTTATTGAGACCATCTGTGCAGGATATGTGACTGAACCCAGTTAGAGCCTCTGTATAGACTTTTAAGACTCTGGTGAAAGATTTGGAGATCTACTCATCTTGTGGATGCCCAAGACAAGCTTTGCAGGCAAGTCCCCTTGCTTATTAAACCTGCCACCTATTGATCTGCATGGTCTGCCTCTTTCTTTGGTCTTTCCTGGACCTCTGTGTTAGGGAGAGCAGTTTCAGATTTCTGCCAAGGAACCCTCCGTTTGCAATGGACAGCAGAATATTGATTTTTTTTCGTTTATGTGTAACTAATATCTTCTACTACTTAAATATGAGAAGATAGTTAACAGTTTTTTTTTAAATAATTGGTAAAAGGATAGATGATATTTACCTCTAAAAATTTTATGTAAGAACTTTCTAATAAGCTACAAGTTTTGCTTTTGTACATCAGATAGCAAAAGTAGAAATAAAGTATTTACTGGACTGTGTGTTAAAAATAACTCATGCTCTTTCCTAACACACTTAGGGATTAATTTAAGCGCATTAAT
This sequence comes from Anoura caudifer, assembly GCA_004027475.1. Classification (NCBI taxonomy): domain Eukaryota; kingdom Metazoa; phylum Chordata; class Mammalia; order Chiroptera; family Phyllostomidae; genus Anoura; species Anoura caudifer. Next base: position 75,593 of record PVKU01003694.1, on the reverse strand, counting down.
TTGTGATTTATTTACATATTATCTCCAACATTTACTCTTATCTCTGGAGTTACTGGAAATGGGGAGCAGAATTGAGTCACTCTTCATGCTGTTGTATATATATAATATGTATGTGGAAGAGAAGGATGCTGAAGCCAGTGTTACTTTCACTAATTTTACCTATGAACATGACATAGTTAATAACACTGGGAAGGAAGTTTTAATAAAAGCAAATTATTCCTAGTTTTATTTCTCTTCCCTCCATGGATAAATTTCAAAGATATTTATAAAGTGTATATATATATTTATACCCTAATATTAAGTTGTGTTTTATTCAGTGAAGTAGTGGTGCATCATGGGAATACTTTGGGCATTTAGGTGCCTTATTGAGTAGCCAATACATAATTACAACTATAGTTTCCTAATGTGTAAGCGAGGATAGCAGCACTTACTCAGCTGGGTAGTTTTGGTGGTTAAGGGGCATAATGAACGTCGATCACCTGCACCATGTCTGACAATGAGAAGGGATAGCATTCTCTTCTGAAGATTCCTGTATTTCAGGTAAATTGTGTAATATGCATTAAAACAAAACACTAAAACCTTGGTATTAAAAATTCTAGTTTTCTAAAAATTACCCCATCCAAAATATTAATGTGTTCTTAAATTTTAGAAAATTCACACATTTTTCATATGCATTACATTTATAATTTTAGAGTAACTATAAATATATAAAATTCAGGCATATACTATGTTATGATTTGGCAGCCATCAACTTAAGTAAAGCTGATATTAATTGATTAAATTTTGCTTCCTTTGACCCAAGCCCTTAAGTTTTACTGAGGTATAATTGACAAATAGATATTGTGTGTGTATGCATGTGTGTATATATATATTTTTAAAGAATACAATTTGATATTTTGATATACAATGTATACATTGTGAAATAACTGAGACAATCAAGCTATCGCAGTTACTATTTTCATGTGTGTGATGGTGAAATCTTAATATGTACTCCCTCAGCACATTTCAAGTATACAATACAGTATTGCCAACTATAGGCACATTGCTGTACATTCAATCTCCAGAAATTACTCATCCTGCAGATCTAAAACGTTATACTCTTTAATCAGCATTTCCCCATTACCCTCTACTCCAACACCCTGGCAACCCCCATTCAATTCTCTGCACCTTTGAGTTTGGCTATTTTAGATTCCTCATGTAAGTAAAATCATACAGTATTCATCTTTCTGTTTCTGGCTTATTTCTGCTTCTGGAATGATGTCCACCAGGTCATTCATCCATGTTGCTGCATGTGGCATGATTTCTTCTCATAATAAATATTTCATTATATCTATATATTGTGGTATATATTAAGATATAGTATATATGAATATATATCCCATTTTGTTTATCAGTTTATTTGTCCTGGACATTTAGGTTGTTTCCATATCTTGGCTATTGTGAATAATACTACAATGAACATAGGAGAGTAGATAATCTCTTTGAGACACTGAATTCATTTCATTTAGATATTTATCCAAAATTGGGATCACTGCATCATACAATAATGCTATTAATATTTTAGTTGATGAGAAACCTCCATAAGGTCTTCCATAGTGGCTCTACCAGTTGACATTCTCACCACCTGTGTACAGGGTCCCTTTCCCCACCCCACATCCTTGCCAATACACGTGATCTTGAGTCTTTTTGTCTCATTGGCATGAAGTGATATTTCATTGTTGTTTTGATTAAACACATATAGGCTAGTTTTGATTTGCATTTCCCTGAGATTTAGTGATGTTTAGTACCATTTTTTTATACCTGTTGGCTATCTATATGTTTTCCTTGGAGAAATGTCTACTCAATTCCTTTGTCCATTTCTTAATAAGATCATTTGCTTTATGTTATTGAGTTGTTAGAGATCCTTATACACATTCTGTAGGTTGCCTTCCATTGTGTTTTCTATGCTGTTCAGAAGATTTTTAGTTTGAATCTATTCCTCTTGTTCACTTTTTGCTTTTGTTGTCTGTGCTTTTGGCATCATATCAAAAAAAAAAAAAAATTGGCCAGACCAATGGCAAGACGCTTGCTTTTTCCCAATATTTACATTCTATTAGTTTTACAGTTCTGAGTCTTAAGTTTAACTCTAATTCATTTTGATTTGAATTTCATGGGGAACGAGATAAGGACCAGTTTCTTTCTTTTGCATACCTATATTTAAACTTTCCTGCACCATTTGTTGAAGAAATTATCCTCTCCTCATTGGCATTCTTGCTAAAGATAAGTTGACTGTAGTTATGTGGATTTATTTCTGGCTCTATATTTTCTTCTAATTGTCCATGTGTCCACTTTTATGCCAATGACATACTGTTTTGCACACTGTGGCTTTGTAAATATTTTGAAATCAGGACATGTGATGCCTTTAGCTCTGCTCTTCTTTCTCAAAATTTCTTTAGTTTCAACAGGGTCTTTCATCTTTTAATATGAATTTTAGGATTTTCCTTCAATTTCTGTAAAGAATGCCATTGAATTTTTATAAGGATTACATTGAATGTGCAGATAGCTTTGGATAGTATGGACATTTAATAATATTGATTCTTCTAATCTAAAGACATATAATATATTTGTATCTGTATGTTCTTGAAATTTCCTTTATCATCATTTTATCATTTTCAGTATACAAGTATTTCACATCTTTGATTAAACTTATTCCTAGGTATTTTATTTTTTATTTTGCAAGTGTAAGTGGGATTGTTGTTTAATTTTATTTTCAGATAGTTTGTGTTTGTGTGTAGAAGCATAACTGATTTTTTTGATGTTGATTTTGTATCCTGAAACTTTACTGAAATGTTTATTACTTCCAAGAATTTTTCTTTTGTTGAGTCTTTAGGTTTTTTCTACATTAGGCCATGACATTTTTAAACAGATAATTGTATTAATTTTAAGTATGAATGCATTCTTATTTTAGAAAACTTTTAAAATTAATCCTAAAAAAAGAAAGGTATAGAATGAAAATATAGTTGAAAAACAATAAGCAAGGTTAGCTAACACTAATATGATTATGCAAAATGGCACAGTGGTGTTGGTATTGTAATGAATGTATGGTTTTCAAAGTTTTTAATTTGAAGTACTACAATAATTTATCACATTCCTGTATGGACCTGTTATGTGCTCATAATAGCACTGTGCTTGCTAGTTACTGGAGATATGTTAGAATTTAAAATATGGCATTTGTTTTTATGTAACTTATGATTTAATAATGGATACAAGAATTCCTTATATGAATATACAAGTAATAATATTTTCAGTTTTGTTAACTGTTAAGAATGAAAATTACAGACATGTATATAACTTTTGGACTTAGATAGAATTTAGGGATTTTTTTTTTTTACCATAAAGGAATATTTTATGTTAGACATGAAGAATAGGTAGAACATAGCTAGGCTAAAACAAGGGGGAAAGTATTTCAGGCAGAAGGAACTGTGAGAGTATGTAACCAAAGAGATTAAATTAGTAAAATTATGGAAATTGTTTTTCATTACTTGGAAATCAAAAACATTAGTCAGAGCTTTAAATTAAGAGGCAAGAAAATAAAACAAGCATGTGAGAGAAAGACGAGGAAGGGAGAGAAGGGGAAGGGAGAGAGGAGAGGAGAGGGAAGGGAAGGGGAAGGAAGAGAGGAGAGGAGAGGGAAGGGGAGAGGAGAGGAGGGGAGAGGAGAGGGAAAGTAGAACGATAAAATGGTTTTCATTCTTTCAACTGTAAGAGTGAGAGTAGCCAGGATGCACAATAAATCGGATATGTAGGTAAAGACCTTGGTCAAAGCAGTATCGTACTGACTCTAATTCCAGGGATCCTCCCAATATAATCCCCCACCTTAAGGAAAGACTTTTTGATGAGCAAAATACACACAGAACAATAGCAATAGTAATTAGAAGCAGGAACATGTAGATTCAGATAGTTCCACCTTGTGGAGAAATCTGGGGAGGAATATGTGGGGGAGACTTGCCACGGCAAGGAATGGCTGCTGGAAAGGGAGGATTATATTTTATGCATAAATGGGTGCTCTTGTTACCTGTACTCATACTTTCTCTGTTGAAATCAGTAATAGTGATGTTACATTGTTGCCAAGCCATGCTGTTTCTAGTGTTGACAATAAAGATGATAAATAAGGATCCTCATTTGCAGAAAACTTGGTTGCCCCTTCTTTGTTGCATTGTTTATGAATTTAGTGCAATCTAGGGACTAAGAGGCTCGGGCACTTTGAGAAAAATGGTTGCTTAAGAGAAGGTGATAATTTCAAGATAGATTTAGAAGGTACACTTGACAAGACTGAGGGGGAAAATATGCTGTGATTTAAACCAAGATATTCTAAGTTTGTTTAAGGAAAAACACAACAACAGATTCTTTGCTGACATGTTTATGTCTGTTGTTGGCCAGCAGGGGGTTGTGCTCAGGTTGAGGGAGGCACTACCATCTGCAACATAATACTTTCTGGGATGCTGGGGTGATGGAAGAGAAAATTAGAAGGCTTCATCTGCTTTTCCCTTGCTTATGCCTGGATTTTATTCTGTCTTGTTTTCTTATAGCCCTTGTTCAGAATCATTTTCAAGACCCTACACAACAGCAAATGGAAATGTGGGAGGAAGAAATTGATCTTTTAGTAATTGTCATGGTCTCTATTGTAGTGATATGATTCTTTTTTTTTTGTATTATGTTTTAAAAATTCACAACATACTTTTAGTTCACCTTGACAACTTTTTTTGTTTTTTATCTATATGTGTTTTAAATTTTCTGATAATATATATTTAAAATAACTGATTCCAAACATGACATAAATGAATAATCCTCAAACTAAAGTTTTTTTTTCTTTTTAAATGGGCCATTATCATCCAAGAAAATTTGATCAACTATTTCTGTTTTGATATATTTTATTGATTATGCTACTACCATTGTCTCAATTTTTCCTGCTTTGTCCCCCTCCACCCAGTACCCCACATTCCCTCCAGCAATCCTCTCCCTTAGTTCACATCCATGGCTCATACCTAGAAGTTTTTTGTCTACTCCATTTACTAAATTGTTCCTAATGTCACCCTGTCTATTTTGCATATACCAGTTTGTTCTTCTTTATACCTGCGTGTTTTCCCCCATTTCCCCTGCCCGCTCCCTACTCATAACCCTCAAAAATGAGCTCCATATCTTTGATTCTGTTTCTGTTCTGCTTGTTTTCTTAGTTTGCTTTTTAGATTCAATTACTAATAGTTGTGAATTTTTGCCATTTTAATGTCATCATTTTGATCTTCTTTTTCTTAAATAAGTCCCTTTAACATTCCATATAATAAGGGCTTGGTGATGATAAAGACTTAACTCCTTTAGCTTTACTTTGTCTAGGAAACAATTTCCCCTTCAATTCTAAATGATAGCTTTGCTGGGATAAGTAATCTAGGTCGTAAATCCTTGCTTTTCATCACTTTGAATACTTCTTGCCAGTCCCTTCTTGCCTGCAAAGTTTCTTTTGAGAAATCAGCTAACAATCTTATGGGAACTCCTTTGTAGATAACTATCTGCTTTTCTCCTGCTGCTTTTAAGATTCTCTCTTTGTCTTTAACCTTTGGCATTTTAATTATGATGTGTCTTGGTGTGGTCTTCTTTGTGTCCATCTTATCAGGGATTCTCTGCACTTCCTGGACTTATATGTCTATTTCCTTTGCCAAATTAGGGAAGTTTTCTTTCATTATTTTTTTCAAATAAGTCTTCAATTTCTTACTCTTTTTATTCTCTTTTGGGCACCCTTATGATTTGAATGTTGGTACATTTGAAGTTGTCCCAGAGGCTCCTTAGCCTATGTTTTATTTATTTATTTTATTTTTTTGATTCTTGCTGTTTTGTTTTGTTTTCTTGTTTTTTCTTGAGTTTTGTTCTGTTCTTTCATTTGGGCCATATTTCTCTGTCTCCTCATTCTGGCAGCCTCCCTGTGTTTATTCCTATGTGTTAGAGCTGTTTTGACTCCCTGTCTTAGTGGTGTGCCTGTTGTAGAAGAGCACAGCAGTAAGTTGGATGAGTCAGAGCCTTAGGTAATCACCAGGGTGGAGCAACCGCTGTGGACCAGGTCGATGGAGTCTCCAATATGGTACCCCTGCTCTGTGGCTCTGTGTTGGGGAGGGCCCAGAAAGGAGACAGTACTGCTGCCTGGCCACTGGAATTTTGTCTGGGAGGAAGCTATCTCCTGGCACTCACCCTGATGCCAGTGATTTCAGTTTTCCCTTGATGCCACTGGTGCCCTTCCACCTGCTGCATTGGTGTTGGAGTCCAGAGGGAATCTGTGTAAGTCCTCAGTCCATTGCAGGCCCTTTAAGAGGAGATGACTGAGAATCCTGCAGTTTTTTTCTGCTACCCTAACTGCCACTGTTTTTACAGCCTGAAGTTATGGGGACTTATCTTCCTGGCACTGGAATCCTGGGCTGGGTGGTCTGGTGTGGGGCTGAGACCCCTTATTCCTGAGGCATCCCTCCCAATTTTCATGTATCACATACGTGTGGGACTGCCTGTTCTGCATCTCTGCATCTCTGCACCTCTCCATGTGTCTCCATGCCTCTCCATCTCTCTGTCCTTCCTACCTGTCTGGTGAATGTTTCTTTAATTCCTCAGTTGTTGGACTTCCAAACAGTTCAATTTTCTTATGATTCTGTGTGATAGTTGTTTTGTAGTTTAGCTGTAATTTTTGCTGTGGTTGCGAGGAGGCAAAACATGTTTACTTGTGCCTCCATCTTGACTGGAAGTCCTAACAAGTGCTTCTGATACATTAAAAATTGGACTGTTTGAGAAATGGCAAAATGTTCTTAACAGAAAGTGTTCTTATGTTTGAAATATTAGAAATTTTACTATTATATGCTTTTAAAGTTTTTATTTAAAATTATAAAAAGTATACAATCCTAGTTCACTTTTCTAGGCATTCTAGAATAGTAGTAGATTTCAAAAAATAATAATCTAGGCTTTTAATATGAAAGTGAATCCACATGTAGTTTATATATTGGACTTCAGGGGAAAATCTTGAATTTTTTTTCAGAAACCAAGCAAATCTTGATTTATAAGCCTATAGTAAGAAATACAAACAATAGAAAATTAATCAGCTACCTAAAACAATTAAAGCAAATATTAAGAGTAAAATAACTCTTATTGGGGGTTAATATTTCAACTTTAATATTGTGAATAATTATAGTGAAGGATACTGATGGTGATATATACCATACATTTTCTCAAAAGTATTATAAATGTTAATGTAAAATATTAGAAACTATGATAAAATATTATTAATAATAATTAAACCCATGCCACCAGAGTAAAACCACAGATCATGAAATTCATTGGCTTGATTATTTACAGAGTTTGGAGTTTTTCCATATATTAGACATATATCAAAGTCAGATGCCAAAGAGCTAACTTCATTAGCTCAAGCAATAGAAGACAATTGGTATGGAGAAAAAAGTCAGAGGCAGCAATAACAAGAAGTAGTCATGGGACTGGAACTCATATTCAAATTCTACATGATGTATAATTGCTGCCTGAGTAACCCAGACAGAACAGGAAATGGTTACACAAGAAAACCCTTCAGTGCCTGCAATTGTGGAGTAATTCATGATGTTACTCAGAATGCATCGTGGTATATGCCTTTGCTTAATGGCTGGATGCATTTTCATTAGTCAGTCAGGAACTACAACTGTCTTTTTCCATCACTGCAGCTCTAAGAGCCTTTTTAGAAAAGCACATCAATGATTAATACAAACATAGGCTACTGAATACAGAAAGATAGAGCTGTGTAGGCACCATAAATAGAAAATTATTCCATAGTAATGAGCCACTCACAATGGTGTAAAATTTCATGGTAAATTGGAGGGAATCAAAGCCCCATAAGCAATACGATTCAAAAATATCTTGTTTAATATGACCTTTGATCAATTTCAAAAAAAGTTATGGCTTTAAAAATAATAAGGCTCATGACTCAGAAGATTAGTGTCCCCTGGGAGACATGATTAGAATTTTCTGATTGATCAGACAATGATAAACAGAATTGAACTCAAACAGTCTAAGTTGGAGAAGACAGAGAAAGGGAAAGGGAAAGGGAGAGAAAGACAGGGACAGAGACATACCCACACACACTATACAATGACAAAAGAAATCCAGCTAGACATTTCCGATTAAAGGTTTCACCCATGATTCCTTTTTTGAATGGATAATTTAGTGACTACTGGTAAAGTAAGCAAGCAGTAATATCTGATATATCACCAACTTTAGTGGTTTATTTCTATCAAGCTACTCTCATGCTATATGTTACAGCTGATTTAAGAAATCATTAAAAGAAAAAGATATTGAGCAGTTGATTTGTACTTTTTATAAGGGCAACCAAAACACATCCCCAGACTCTATTGAAATAGTAATGTTGTAGTAGAGATGTCCTTCAAGACTCACTGTAACATATGCATGTAATATGCATACATATTATATACATGTTGCAGTGTATATGGCATATGTCTAGTATTCATACATATAATACAAACACACATACACATACTTCGTAAATTTCTGTGTGAGAATACAAGCCAAATTCAAGAGAAGAATGAATTATTTCCATTCAAAATGTGAAGTGTGTATGTATACAGGTGTTTGCACTCAAGTGTGTGTGTAAGAGCAATTGGAAAGAGCAGAGGGAATTTACATATATTGGATTAGAAGTGATTGTATACTGGAGATAAAGAAGGAACGAACAATTGCAGACTGTGTAAAGTCTGAAGGAAGGCGCTGAGAAAGGGCGCTGAAAGAGTCACATGAGGCAAATTCAAAGCGGTGCGCTCTGGTCACAACACAACGTGAGAGAGGGTCTGGGGCATTGAAGGGTTGGTTGGAAGCAGAGTGCAATGTGCCTGAGATGTGTCCTGAGAGTCTCAGGAGCAGAGGAAAACACTTTCCATGCAGGGATGGTCACTGTGTGTAAATCCTGCTGACAAGTTAAAGAGCATGAGGAACAAGAAGAGGCCATTCCACTGGCCAAATAGGAGGTGACCGGAATTTCGAGTGATGTGATGGAAGAGAAAGTGAACTTTATCAGGAGATGGAAAAATGGATGTAGAAACTTCTACAAAAGGATGGCTGTCATCTGAGAATCTCTCATGGTGAAAACAGTAAGCTGAGGAATTTTTAATATTGAAAAGTCATTTACTTAGCACCTAGATCATATATGTTTACTTTAAAAAGAAAGCCTAATTTATGTACTTTTTAACATGTCAGTGATATCAAAGTTACATAAGATTGCTTTTTAGTAAGTTAATATGCTATCTGTAGATTATACGGTTTAAGGGTCATAGAATCATGTAAGAGACACATAATTACAACGAATTCTCTTTCCTTGGTTTTTATTCAAACGTGTCAGTGCAGTTTTCAGAAAGTCTTCTTGGAAGAGCTCTTTACTGTGTCAAAAATAAAGAACTTTTTATTGTGTTGTTATTTTCTTGTTAGTAAGTAGATTTTTTTTCTTTTCTTTTTTTCTTTTTGAGCACAATCCGGTGTGTCTGATCATATTTAAAATGCCAAGGTACCACATGAGCAAAAGGCAGGTTTCAAAATAGCTTGAGAAAAAAAAAAAATAACCAAGGAAACAGACAAGTAAATGTGTCTGAAGCCAATTTGCTAGGATCTTGGAGGTATAAAACTGCTTCTACCATCTCCACAATTAGAGGCTCAGCAGCTAGCCTCTTAGCCACATGGTGGTTCCAAATCTAGATTTGTCTTGAAGGACACAGTGACATCCCTTTTCTCATATTAACTTCTGTGATTTTATAGTATGTGGCATAAAAAGAATAATGACTTATGGGAGAAAAATGTAACTGAAAATGTTAAATGAATTGGGTACAGGTTTATGATACACAAAAGGAAAACATGCTCAACATAACATTTTAGAGAAAATGAGGTAAGGCTACTCAATAAGATGGTGTGTGATACACAATAGGAAATTTCATTATCCAGTTTCATTGTGGAAATAAAATTCCCTTCTGGATCATATTTTTCAGAATTTAATTATTGCTACAAAATTATTCCTCTGAACATCTTTTTAATAGTGGCTTTAACACCATTTTCTCAAAAGCCTCAGAGGAAAAGAAGAAACCAGCTAGACCCCACTCATTCAATGCTGTATGTACATGAAGCCTAAAATGATTAAGCCATCTCTCTGCGATGTTAACTTTGATAATGAAAGTTGAATAATTTCAAATTCTTGGAACTCTATCCACATCTTTATAAAACTGTAAAATATGGATCTATTATATCTGATACAAACATAATGCACTTAAAAATATAATTATATGTACAATTTAAAATATTATGCTCAGTTTACCTTTGAGTGAAGGTTTATCATTAGTCTATTCATATCTTATTTTTAATTATTAGTTCTAGATATTGTTTCAATAGAAAGATTTATTTTAACCCTTGAAACTATCACATTAAAATTTGTGTTAGCACTTTTTGGAGCTCTGCAATAAGTGATGAACTTAGTCCAAGGATTATTTGTAAGATAGATGAAAACAGTGAGGCATGGAGGCATAACTCACTCTTTAATGTAACCAAGTGGCAATGCTTAGTCAGAGCAAATGCTTAGAATCATGCTCTCAACAGAAGTATATAACATGGAATATTACAAACTTCAAACCATTCTGTATTCAAGCACTCAGATTTTAATAATCATTGCTTTGTAAGCTATGAAAATAAAATAAAAGCACATATTGTGAGTCAAACCAGAACTTGAATTTTAAATGATATTGAGGAAACATAAAGAAAAAATTATACTAAAATTGCCAAGGCTTTTTAGTAGAAAGGATAAGCTTATCTTACAGAAAATCCTGCTGATAATTAGAAATTATAATCACTATATATTATATTTGCCTGTAATAGGATTTGACAGGGGCTATACACATAGGCATTCAATATATCAATTGGTTTATCTTTTACTTGAAATGTTCTTTAACCCTCTTGGTAATATGTACTTTTCTATCAATACTATATGTCCTTAACTGTCTGAATGCAATTCCTATATGGTGGAGAGAATAAACACATTTTTCTAGGTACTTTTCTTCAGTTCTTTTAACCTCTTATCATAAAGCATGCATTACTGCTTAAGTATACTGCAGTTCTGCTGAATCAGTTTTACCTCTAACGTAGACCTTAATAAGTTGAAGGAAGGCAAGTACATTTTATACTAAAGAGTACTCCTTTCATTCCACACTGGCTGTGTTGCTTAAGATAAAATACCCTTATTTTCAATATTTCAAAAGTTGCTCCTTTGACTTATGTAATTATTTATAAAATTTAATAACTTAAATTTAATTTTTTTCTTGTTTTAAATGACTATACCAATAAATCATTTTAACAGCAGAGCATACCATTAATTAGTTCTAAATTCTCTACCTTTTGTTCTAAATTCTCTGTTTTTATTGTTGTTCCACAAATCTCTTTGTTTAGTCCAAATCTTCAGAAACTCAGAGTTTATAAGTTACAAGAGGAGATGTTATGTTTTAAGTAGGCCGGATCACTTGCATCCAATTAAATAATATCTCTCCTAATTCCTTCCAATCTACACATCTGAAGAGTCACCAAAGAACTCTAGATATCTCCAAAATAGAGCCTGAAAATCACCAAATAATGAATTGGCAGCATAATGTTGAATTATTAATTAAATATTGATCCTTCTTCTAAGAAAACATTTTAGAGGCAAATTGACATTGAACAAATATTAAATCTTTTAGCATTTTCCCTTCATAAATGAAGTAAAAGTCTTATTTTAGCTCTTGAAATGGTAATTATAATAAGACTCAGATAGTTTAGTTTTATTAAATTTGCCATTAATAAGGTATATTTCCTAGGTAACACATTCATCATTAAAACATACAATCATGTGAATGTAGTTGTGTATATGAGAAAATCTTAATTTTCTGAAAAAATGTTTAAAGTTGCCCTACAATCATGAGCAAGTAATCATGAGAAAAATATTATATTTTTGCTTCATAGAGTACATTAATAGTTATAATTAAAATGATACTAAATTTCATTGTATTATTTACTTCTGTTTTTAACATTTTTATATCACTTCAAAATTTTTACATGAAAAATTTTACTTATTTTGCAAATATTTTAATACATATTGTTTATAATTTTTTACCATTATCAACTTGTCTTTATACAACATACATTCATGAATTGAACATGATTGAAGTGAGTTCCAAATTCCTGTCATTCATGAAAATGAACCAGTTTGTTTATTCACCTTGTCATTCATTTAAATAAATAATTGTACTTTTTCAGAGATGAATAAGTTAGTAATAATCATTGCAAAGAGTTATAAAACTGGTAAATACTGAAAGTAATCAAATGTAATGCTCTTTGTGTTTATAAATTTATTCTTCACTGTGGGCTATTTCATGTACTTACCTTCTGGTGCTCTTGAATTATGAAAATAATGGTTCATTCTAGATATTTGGCAAGAAATTAGAGGTATTTTTTCTTTTCCTTAATGGTCTTAACACTGTTTAAAATTTAGTGTTTCAGTAAAAGAAATAGGAAGAGATCATGTTTCCATTTAAAAAAATATTCTGTAAGAGTTGTGAACAAAAACATGGAATATAAATACAATTTGAATGAAATTGTATTTTTATTGAATATTATAAATCCACGTATTTGGGGACAGAGAGATTAGAGAATGAAATAAAATATATATATAGATGTGTGTGTGTGTGTGTATACACTAAAAAGTTTTAAAAGGGCCAGGGTGATTTACATATCCTTAACAAGTATATATTCATATGTGTACATTCACATACATATACATATATATATCCCTACAGTCCTGAATTCTTAATAAGTTTAAATGTAAGTTGCATTGTATATGTGTATATATATTTAAAAGATATACACATTATTCATGCTTTAGAAATAAAGTGAATTATTAAAACACATGTACTGCCTGGTCGGGTCATTCAGTTGGTTGGAACATCGTCCTGTAAACCAGAAAGTCCAGGGCTGATTCCTTGTCAGGGGATATGCCTAGGTTGTGGGTTAGGTCCCTATCTGAACAGGTACCAAAGGCAACTGATCAATGCGTCTCTCTCACATCAGTGTTTCTCTACAAGCAATTACATATACCACCTATATTAGTCATATTGTAATGTAATTCTACAGTAGTATGAGATGCATTATAAAATGCAAAACTGTATGAATAAATATGAACATTGAAAAATATTCACATTGGAAAGTAGGTTAGCCTTAACATGGTACTTTCAAAGAGGAATGACTTGAAGATATTTTATGAACAGATACTGGTAAAAACGTTTTGATCTTGTTATTCTTCAAACTTTAAAATCGAATCGTTAAAGACATGGGAGAGCTGTTCGCTGTACCTATGCTGTGCAATTAACGCTAAGGAATCCAGCTTCACATATTGATAGGGAGAATATAAACACTTCTACTCCAGAGTCTCTCAACCCCAAAACCATGAACATTTTGGACTGGATAATTCTTTGTTGATTGTGGTTGACTTCTGCGGCACAGGGTGTTTAGCAGCACCCCTGGCCTCTGCCTATTAAATGTGAGTGTCTTCGGCTCCACCCCTACCACCACCAGCTTCCTCTGCTCAACCCTGCTGTGATACCAAAAACGTCTTCAGACATTGCTTAATGTCTCACAGGGGCAAATAGTTCCAGTAAACGTCTCATGTGGGCAATCATCCCAGAACAGTACTAAAACAACTTTCCTGTTTTGTAGGTTGTAGGACTGTAATACAGAAATGTTAAGTGAGCTATTTAAATTAAACATAAATCATTAGAGGTGAGCAGGGAGCGGAGATGGCTGCGGTTCCTTCTCCACGGTCCTTTTTCCTATTTGGCATAGCTGGTTGAAACACATTTCTCACTTAACTTTAATATATCTCCAAGATCAAGAAGGTTTCTGTCCCATTTTTACTTTCTGAGTCTGAAGTGATGCTTTTCTTCTCAGTAACATGCTCATATTAATAATTTATCAAAATATCCATTTGTGTAAAATTATAAATCCAAGTATAATATTGCCCACTTATGCATTGACTGTGAATAGAAATCCACTTGTATTTTAAAAGTAAATACATTATTCAAAGATAGGGCTATTGAGGTCCAATTGTATTAATTGCTTTATTGAACATAGTGACCACTTATAAGGCCGTGAGTTTATGTTACGAATATATTAGTTGCTGATTTGTTAGTTATTGAATAGTTCCTCTTTTTTGTGTAGTTATGTATTTTTCATTGTTTTTCTATTGCAGTAGTCCTAAGTTTTCCCCCTTTGCCCTCCTCCACCCAACCCAAGCCCTGCTCCCACAGTCATTCCCACACTGTTGTTCTTTGAGTAATAGTCCCTTTCCCTTCTTTCTACCATTATCCCTCTCGCTGCCCCATCCTTCTGGCCTCTGTCAGTCTGTTCCATGTTCCCATGCCTCTGGTTCTATTTTGCTCATTAGTTTATTTTGTTCACTAAACTCCTCTTATAAGTGAAATCATATGGTATTTGTCTTTCACTGACTGGCTTATGTCACTTACCACAATACTCTCCAGTTCCAGTTACATACTTTAAAATGAAAGATTAATATAAATGGGGCTCCACGGTTATTCAAGTGATAAGGAACCTCAGGATTCAAAAGGCTTTTCAGCTGCACAGTGGATCAGACCTGCCTTTTTACTTTTGGGTTTTCTTCCTGTAGGTGACCATGTACGATAGCTGGACAATGACCATTTAGTGGAAAATAATACACGCTGAAATAGAAGCACAGTGTTAGCCTCTTGAAAATGTAACACCAGTATGTTGTTAACATAAACTACCCTCTGAGCTTTTGTATTTAATACTCCTTTAAAGAATTGCTCTATGACAAATTACATCAGGTGAAAGAAAACAGTATTAAAATATGTGAATTTGACTCTCCACTTATATCTGGAATATTTTAAGGTAGATTTTGTTCTAGAGAGGGAAATTTCCAAGTTAAATAGTAGGAGTAAACATCTTTCAAATTCAAAAAAAGTGATGTCCATAAAATAAAGGTATTACATTAAAAAAAAAACATTTATTTATCTTTAGAGGGGAAGGGAAGGAGAGAGGGAGAGCGGGAGATGTACGGTTGCCTCTCATGCGTCCCTTGCTGGGAACTGGCCTGCAACCCAGACATGTGCCCAGACTGGGAACCGAACCATGATCCTTTGGTTCACAGGCCTGCGCTCAATCCACTGAGCTACACCAGCCAGGGCAAGTATTACATTTTTTTTAGTTTTCTTTTTCTTTCATTTATTCTAGATATAATCTGCTTTTTGCTTAGTTTTGCAAACTACTTGGCTGCAATATTTCAAGTACTTAATAAATTAGCATATTCTGTTGAAATAGTCTAAATGGACTTGTGTGTTTGTACTGACCTGTGGTGGTGTGTTGATTTTGCTGGGAGAGTGTGTTTGTACTTGATGGAGGTAGGAAAAAGATAATTTTTATTATTCTTTTTAATGATAGAAAAGTAATATTTAGCTCTCTTAATTAAAAGTAAAGACTCGTTTCACACATTTTCATAGTGCAAGTTTGTATGCAGAAATGAACACAGTTAACACTAAACTTTGAAACCTAAACTGCCTAAGCCTTTATAAACAGAACTAAAGGGAAATGTATAAATTCATTGAACGATCTTAAAACTGAAGCTTCTATTTTCCCTAGTAGGCATTGTTAGTGACAAGGGTGATGTATTAATATGCAATTCCATGAGTTCATGAGAAAACAAAGTATTTGCTACAAATAAAATAATTTCATATCTACTTTTCTATGAAAATATTAGTAAAAGATCAAGTATACTCAGAAAAAAAGTTGATCTTGAAATTCTTTTGAAAAATTACCAATAGGAAACATAAATTATGTACTAAAGACCTTTACATATACAAATACAGAAATATGATAGGTTTTGTTTGTTTCTAAAATATTTTTATATTAATGATTTTATCCTATTACTTTTAATAAATTATTCTTTACTAACTTCACTAATAAAAGCATAACGTACAAAGTCTTTGTCTAGGTAAATATAATTACTTACTTCAATAAATAATAAATAATTTTGATTAATAGGAGTCTCCCTTAAAAATTAGGCTCATAGGATTTTAAAAAATAAATTAATAATAACATTAAAGATTCCAAGAGATTGCTGTGACACATCTCTATTTCCCTCATTGACTAGCACGTCTAGCATTGCAAGTTGTTAATTTGTATATTTCCTTAGCAGAAATTTTATGCTGACATTTCTAACATCCGCTAAGAATAATTCTGGCCAATAGATTTGAAAGATTTGTTATTACTACATTTTGATTATACAGAAACAGAAGTAACAGGGCCTTGATTTCTATTTTAAGAGATAAGTTCCGATCGGCTTGTAGTAAAACAATTGCACAATAAACAGAGGTTTTTCTTTTATGTCTTTTCTCCTCTATCACTTTTTCAATCACATATTCTTTTTTTATTGTATTTATCTATTACTGTTTATCCCTCTTACACCCTCTTCCACCTGCAGCCACCCTCCTCCCCCTCCCACACTGTTTTCCATGTCCACGAGTCCTTTTTCTTTTTAGCTTGATCCTTTTGCTCCTAACCCCTCCCGCAGATCTATCAGCCTGTTCTCTAACTATGAGTCTGTTTCCAGAACCAATCCTAGTCTACATGAGCTATTTTTTTCTGTATATTTCATGCAGGATTGGTGAGAGAAGGTAGTGGGTAACTGAAATATCATTGATTGGACCCTCACTACAGTTGCAAAGAAGCCCCGTATCAATTTACAATCCTATGATTAAACTATTAATAACATGTATTAACTTCCCCTTATGTTGGTAGATAATTCTTTAAGTGATCTTTTTTGAAAATTCGCTTTTCAAAAACTTGAAGCAAAGTCCCAAAATTACTCATTGCAAATGAATAAAATATATCAAAGTATATTTAACCACAAAATTCATTAGATGACATTTTAATGCCAACAGGTTGAAATATTGGGATATTAATATATTATCTGTAGTTCAGACATACCTCAGAATAAAAATGTTCTCTATTATCTCTATTGGGGAGAGGCATAACATTTAAAATCTTAGGTTGAAGTATATTTAACACTATAAATTTCTGGTTTAGCACATTAGCTATATTAATTTGAAATAGTAGCTTTATATAATGTAATAGAATCTAGGCTAAATTTGTATCCAATTATGCATTATACCTTTTTAAATGAATTGTGTCTCATTTAGTTTTATTTTTATACAGAATTATAACATTCTAGCAGGAGGGCAGTATAAGATATGATTTGATCATTAATAATATCTTCAAATAATACAATGTGAAGAGTAAAAATGCTCTTTTTATTTTTTTACCACTGTACTGTTTCATTTTAAAAATTATATAGAATTGGAATTTCAGTAAAAAGAGGATTTATGTTTATTATCCTAAATCTTATTAGTTTCTTAATGACTTCTATAGCTTTTTTTTCCTCTAAATTACATTGACTTCAGACTAGCACAGTTTTTAGATCCAATGAGGTTTTTTTTTAATTCTAAATTTTTGATAAGTTCATCATCAGCCATATTTTAAAAGTAACACTGATCATATACTTAATATTTAGAATTTATTTTCTTTGAGTCTAATTAATTTTATTTCACATAAATTTTTTTCTCAGATAGAATATTTGATGTCCCACTACATACACTCCCCATTTAATAAATTAATCTACAATTTACTTGTTAACTTTGAATAATCTTCTACTGGACTGTTCCTGACAATACAGATTTTTTTTTTAATTTTGTGGCTGTTTTTTTATATTGTACTTAACAAAATTAGGTGCATATGCCTATGTTTATGGAATGTAGTTATTAGATCAATTATATTTTTGCATATTGTTTAACAAAACAACAGTGATGGACATCCTTAATATTTACATGTTTGTGTACAAAATAAATTATTTTATATTAATTTCATGAAGTTTTACTAATTTAAGTAAATTTTGCAATTGCATAGAAAAAACTAAGTTACAAAAGAATGATGAAAACTCTCTCTTCTTTGTCCCCTGCCTCTACCTGCTGCAGTTTCTGGCATAACCTTTTAGAGACATACACAAATTCTGTCTAGAAGGCATCCAGCCATGTAATAATCATGACTGGATACATTCTAGACACTAAAGTAGAGACATTTATTGAAGAAGATACAAGATACATGAAACATTGTACATAGGACAGTGATGCTTTAGTCCCCTTCAAAGTGGGCAGCTCAGGACCTCATATAGTTTTCCTCATTGCACTCAGCTACCCTGTTGTGTATTTTCCTGAATCTCATTGAAGTATTGAAATCTCTTCTCTTTCAAAGGTGATTTTAGTTTGGGGAAATGCCAGAAGTCTCAGGGTGCCAAATCTGTGCTGCAGTGGGGCTGAGTCACCTGAGTGATTTGATGTTTCACCAAAAACTGCATGAGACATGGTGCATATGTGGGTGTATTGCTGTGATGAAGCTTCCAATCACCAGTTGTCCTTAGCTGTGACCTTCTGAATCATATAAGTAGTTTCCATGGAAGAATGTCCAAGCTTAATGCAAAATTTGATGCAGAGCAGTTGTTCTACTTGCTCAGTAATTTCGAATGTGACAGCCACACATGCTTACTCAACAGCATTTACTATCCCCACTGACTAGTACAGTGAAGTTGTCATTGTTCACACATGTGTATTCCAGTCCACCCTCCTTGGCCACCAGGTTATGACATTGTACAAACCATTCTCATTATATTAACAATGGCTGGGCTTTTTCAGAACAGACATATAAATTTTCTCTGCAAATATTGACATATGGTTTCTATTCCATATTTTTCTGCTAAAATTGTACTTTTGTAAACTTTTCATTTCAATGTATATATAGTTGCCTTATTCAAGTTTGTAGGATGTTTATAAGTTTTACCTCCATTTTTAAGTACTTGCTATATTAGTCTGCTTGGATCTCTTAAATAACAGAAAGTTTGATCAAAGTGTCTGTCAATTCAATTCCTGATGATAGTTCTCTTGCTGGCTTGTAGACGGCCACCTTCTCACTGTGTTTTCACATGGTAGGGAGAGAGAGCTGTGGTGTTTATTCCTTTTTTTATAAGGACATCAGCTCTATTGTATCAGAGCCTCCCCTCGTTATCTAATTTAATCTTTATCAACTTCTCAGAGTCTTTATCTTCAAATAGTCACATTTGAGGGTGACTATTTAGGATGTGAGCACCAAAATTTAAATTTTGGAGGGACACAGACTTTCAGTATATATATTTCCTATGTTTAAGTAGATGGAGAAAGAAACAATGACATAACATTCCAATTAGTCAATGTTGAGAGTGTGATGATTAGATGAGGGCCACATTTGAAGAAAGTGCAATACAGTTAGAATAAGAGAAACTACATGAAGATATTGTACTAGATTTAATCTTACATGGCTTTGAAAAATTACTTGAACTAGAAACATAGAAATAAATTGGGTTTTGATCAGCCAGCTAAATTCTGTATCACTACAGGAAAACAGGGCATCATAATTTTTATGCTTTTTTTATTTATAAGCAAAGATAATATGTAAGAATATCCTATATATAATTAATTAAATATTTATACTCAAATTTATAATGAGGCTATGTTGTTAGAAAACCCAAATTAAATGTGAAGGTGTTGAGTCCAGTTTATTATTTTATTTTATTTTCTGTTATAGTTTTTTCTTTTCTCTTTTCTTCTTTCTTTTCTTTTCTCTTCTTTCCTTTTATTTTCTCTTCTCTCCTTTCCTTTCCCTACCTTTCATTTTCTTCCCTTCCCTTCCCCTTTCTTCCTCCCTCTCTCCCTCCCTTGCTTGCCCCTCTTCCTTCTTTTCTTCCTTTCTGTCTCTTTCTTCCCTTCTCTCTCCCTCTTTCTCTCTCTCTGTCTCTCTCTCTCTCTCTTTCTTTTCCTTTCTCTCTTCTCTTCCCTTCCCTTCCCTTCCCTTCCCTTCCCTTCCCTTCCCTTCCCTTCCCTTCCCTTCCCTTCCCTTCCCTTCTTTCTCCATGTAAATGCGCTTTCCAAAACAAAGCCTTAGGAACTCCCAGGTTCAAGTATGCCTCTGGATTTGATCCACAGCACACTTTAAATTATTTTATTTTTCTATTACAGTTTGCATTGAGGACTTTTTGGTATTGATTTCAGTTGTGTAGCACAGTGGAAAGCCATTCATATGCATTACATCCCATTCATATGCAATGTTCCCTTGACATTTTAAGTAACTTGCCACCATACATAGTTATTACAATATTGTTGACTGTATTTCCCATGTTGTACCTTACATCCATGCCTATTTCATAACTAACAATTAGTACTTCTTCATCCCATCACCTTTCCCCGCCATTCCTCAACATTCCTCCCCTCTAGCAACCATCATTACACTCTCTGTTATCTATAAGTCTCTTTCTATTTTATTTATGTTTATTTTTTTTCATTTAGATCTCACATGTATGTTATATTATATGGTATTTGTCTTTCTTTGGCCTATTGTATTTACATAGCACCCTCTAGGTCCATCTATGTTGTCACAAATGATAATATTTCATTTTTTTCTTGACCCTTAAAGCCAGTACTAAAGCAACCATAAGGGCTAAATTATATGTGTTTCAGGAAAACACATATCAAATCTTCAAGGGCTGACCCAAATGTTTTTCCTTAGCTTATCAAAGGAAATTGTTCATTGCTTTGTTTGCATCTACTAGAATAGCAGGTATGAGCTCCATGTAGAAAAATGAAAAATTTTATTCTTTATAAATCATGAGTGGATACTGATTTTGAAATGCTTGTTCATGTTCTTTGCTACTTTAAATGAACTTTTTATGTATAGACTTAAAAATAATATGGGATAAATATTAAAAATTAAAATATATTCATTTCCCATACATATGACTGTATAAGTAAAAGTAAGTATAACTTATCCTCTCCCTCCCCTATTGTTCATATGTGAATAAAAGTATCTTCTCCCAATTGAAACTGGTCATTTTTTTAGGGGTGCCATGATTTCTATATGTTGCAAATTAATAATTTTTTTATTCTTTTGGGTTATTATACTTTTTTAAAAAAGAAATATTTCTGTCTATAATCAAGACATATACTTTAAAATATTTTGTCTACATTGCATTTCATATCTATATATTAAACTTAGCAGGGATTAACTTTTGTGTATACATACTCACATACACATTTGTTTCCCTGTGAATTATTGAATAATCTATAATTTTCTAATCATCTACACTGCCATATTTGTTCAATAATAGAGCTCTGCATTCTTATCCAGTAGGTCTTTAGAAATAATTCCCTAGCGTAATATTAGAATTTTCTTACAAAGCATCTTGCTTATGTTTTGATATTTGCTGAGACAAATGCCCCTTGTTTATTTTAGGTAATGTTCTTTAAAAAAATCTTTTATTGTTTCCTAATCATGGGCCTCTGCCTTTCCATATGTACTTCAGTACCTGCTTCTCAAATTCTAAAGCATTCCAATTGAAAATGTCACTGAAATTTTTTGTAATCTATATTTCAATTTAGGGATAATTGGCATCTTTAAAATGAGTCATTTCATCTATCAGTATTCACATATTTTTTATTGATTTAGATCTTTATTACTGCCTCTCAGTTTATTTTTATTTTTACATAAAAGTCTGGTACACAGTTTGTATTTATATTTATATAGTCTTCTCAAGAATACTTATAAATGTCCATTATCCTTGATGTTTATAAATGTAGTTGGGTTTTGCATATTGAATTGTTACCAAGGATGCTAGTTAAAATCTTTTAATTATAATATTGTATGTGTACTTCCTTGTTAGCTTACATAGAAAATCATATCTTCTGATTTCTTTCTCAATAGTTATTAAACATTTTAGCGCTCATTTTCTTCATAACTGGATTGATCATAAAATGAATTGAATTGAAATGATAATTGCAGTCTTTCTTGTATTATTTCTTATTTAATGTTATCATTTAAAAATGTTTCACCATTAAGTGATATTGCTATGGGATTCTTACAGATAACCTTTATCCAGTTAAAAGGTTTTCATCCATTCGTAGATTATATTTACATTTTTATGTAAATTTATTTAATAGATGCTGAACTCTAAAAATAAACATTTATAGTAATATTCAAGATTTTACATTAAAATACATATTTTTCTAACATTAAACTGTTTGCATTATTGAGGTAAATCCATTTTATAGTTGTGTATTTTGCTGTATTCTAATTATATTTTGCTTACAATTTTGGATCAGTATTTATAAGTAATTCAGTTTTAATTTCCTTTTCCTATGCTGTCCTTATGTGACTTTTAGAATCTGTTGTTGAAGAGCTCTATTAAATGAGTTGGGTATGCCTTTTCTCTGCCAATGATTAGAAAATTCATTTAAGGTAAATTATAATTATGATGTTATCAGAAAGAAAATAAGAAAAAAGTTCAATTTTTTGAAGACTGTAAGATTGTTTTTTTAAAATTTCTTATTGAAAAATCTTGTTTCTTTTTGTTTTTCCTTAAAATAATTTAGATGCAATTTTCTCTTTTCTGAATATATAATTAGGCACCTTTTAAGTTTTCAACATCATTTTTATGATTTTTTGTCAAGATCAACAAATAATTTTTAATTGAATTATTAAGGTGACAGTGGTTAATAAAATTATATAAGTTTCAGGTATATATTTCTATAATACTATACACACAGTATATATATAGTATTATGTCATATTCCAAAGAACCAACTTGCAACACCATTATTTATCTGTTCTTGTAATTTATTCTCTTTTTAGCTGTGCTTATTTTCTATTTTATTTTTTTAACTTTTAGGCAAAATATTCACTCACTAAGTATCAATTTTCCCTATTATGAACACATAAAACCATGCATTTCTCCTGAGTACCACAACCCACAAGTTTGCTACACAATAATTTTAGTCCTATGTAGGCATATGTATATTCTACGTTACATTATAATTACTTTGGGATATAATATTTTGTGTTTTCTAAAAGTATGATTTTTATTCTATATATATTATATTTTAAATGAACTGCTTTTCAATTGGAGATTAATGATCTGTTTATACCAATTGTTTGAAATGACTTTTTATGGCATACTTTATGGACAGGTTCTGTAAGTGTTCCATGCATGATTGACAGGATTGTACAGGGGGCCAAGTAGATAAGGACCGTTGGCCAGAGTGTGCTTGAGTACATCAAACAGACTACAAGACTGTGTAAATACTGAAGGCCAGCAACTGGGGCACCTAAAAGATTGTACATAAGTACACTGTGCCATTTTGATAGTCTTATGAGTCAATAAATCTTTTGTAATAATCATAACTAGCGTGTCTTTTTCCATATCAACAACTGTAAACCTACCTTTGCCCACTCTGTATATTAAATAAGAGCTGCATTCAGCTTTCTAAATCTGTTAGATAAATTTAATGATTTTGCTGATTAAATCTATCTTTACTGAGACTTTTTGTTTGCTTCATCTATCAATCACTGAGATATTAGTTTGAATTTCTCCTTTAGCATTTTTGCTTTTCAGTTTTCTGGAGGGCCATTCAATTTTGCTTTATATGTTTGAAGCTAGCTTATGATACTTGGAGCTGGTAAATTTTAAATACCTGCAATATAATCAAGTAGACCTCCTCAGTATGATATTGGCTATCAAGATCAGGAAGTTAGAAACATGATTTGTTTTGTAGTTTTAGATTTGAGGGTCATGAAAGTATATGGAGAATAATTAAAGCCATGGAAGTAACTGACATCACCCAGAATAAATTTTTAAAATAGAACAGAGGAGGGAATAGGACTGATCCTTAGAATACCTCAATATTTAAGGACAGCTGGAGAGGTTGAGCCTGCAAAGCCAAGGGAGAAGTAGCAGGCAAATTAGCAGGAGGAAGGTTAAGACAATGTGTCTTGGTAGATAAGAGCATTCACCAAAAAGGGCATAAGCAATGGAGTAATTTGTTTCATAAATACTAGTTAGTTAATGACTGAAAAATAACCATAGAGTTCAGAGCAGAAAGATAAAATGGCATTGGTATGAAAATTAGTGCAAGTATAGGCTAGTCTATGGCAATGTGAAGAGAAGTCAATGGTGGAGAATTAGAGGAGTCTTTCTTAACAATGAGGTAAAGATAAATGGATCTGCTAAAAATATAAGAGAGACATGAGCATTTTTAAATATCAAAGGAGGGAGAGAAAGTAAGATTATGAGAAATATTGGGAGACTAAAGTTACTAATACAAAGTGAGAACTTGGGATTCAAATTCCTCAGTTGCAATAACAATGCATGAGGAAGCAAGTCATATTGATCTTTGGTGATAGAAAGCTGACAGTATTATTACTTGGTGGTAGAAGATGATATCTGCTGGATATTTGAGGAAAATATGAAACACAGTTTTTAAAAGTGGGGGTGGGGGAAATAGCCTTAACCAAATAAAGTACATGGCACCAAGCTCTGGGTATTTACTATTCTTAGCTCCAAGTCTAAGTAGAAAGGCCTTTTCTTGCCAATGAAATTTAAGATGTCATTTCACTTCCACAGGCGGGATAAAAACTGAGGAAAAATGCCAAGAAGGAACACATAGAAAATTAATGCATCATATAGCAAAGTAATTGACTGGCACAATCAGGAGTTCAATTTTTTCTAATTCACTTCAAGGAAATATATTCTTCTACCAAAAAAATCAATCCTCATACTGTAGTAATTAAGTCAAGACTTCTATATTGTTCTCTAAACACTCAATCAAAATAATAGTAATTAAACCTACTTTATAATCACAAATTAAGAGCATACTTTCAGATAAAAATTAAATGCTTTAATACAACTATAAATAGAATAGCATTATTCATAGATGCAATGAAATATTCAGGAAGTGATCAATCATTATGAAGAAAGAAACTTCTATTGAATATGAATTATCTGTCATATTCTTTAAGTAATAGCTAATTAGCCTTCTGAAGTCCAAATTTGTGGAAGCAAATGTTAATCAGAGTTGGGAGATCTTTGAGTTTGTGAAAAAGAAGTCCCACATGATTCTTTGTGCTGGAAATATTTTCTCTTGTGTTAAAGTTGTTATCGTTGCCAGAATTAGAGATCATGGATCAACAAAACATAGAGTATTGTCAGTATCTACAACTTAATATAAATAAGTTGTAGTGCTAATAATAAATAAACATATGCAAAATATTTATTTTTTCTTTCATATATAATTGAATTTCAGTAAATATCAATCATTTAAATAAATTTACATAATTTTTATTTATGATCTATTTCCTCCAACCTTATTTTCTCCAGAAAGTCTTATGTAACCTACTCCCATATTTACTTGTGAATGAGGAGTCAAACTTTATTGTGTAGATATTTACTGTGTAATAACTGGCCATTTGTAGTATAAAAATAATCTAGGTACCTGTAATTCTTTCTGTATTAAAATGATTTATAGTATTATTTATAACATTATAGTCAGACACAAAACTGAAGATATAATATTATCTGAATAAAGCAGTATTTTAAAATGGTATCAAAATTAAAATTATTTAAAATATAAGTTCTCAGATACTATGATTTTTTTCTCTAGTTTAAAGAGAATATTATCTCCCCTGTCAATTCCCTGGTAAATTAAGCTTTTTACACAATAGATTAAAATACTTATGCCATGTTGAAGATTTTGATTAAAAATACTATCCTTGGAATAGCTCTGTACTTTGGAAAAAAATTACTTAAGAGATAGTGATTACTCCATAGTGAGGAAATTTAGCTCAGTTAAGGGAAATTATAATAGCAGAATAATTATTATAAATATAAAATGTTATAACTTGCTTGGAATGAAATAATTGCCACCTATAATTTCTTGCTGAAATTGATAAAAAATCTTGAATTGTAAAGCTTGGTATCAATTGTATATAAGATATATTTACATTATATGATATATTATATATAAATTATATAATATACATATACACACTATACATTATCTTCTACCTTGAAAAATGTAATAACAAAAGGTTTGCATATAACATTTGATTATAATACTTTTCTATAATATTAATTGTGAATAGACTTCATTGAATTGATCCACATAAAATATTGAAGTAGAAACTATGATATTTCGTTATATTTGAGGTCCTAAACACTTACTTTGATGAAAGAGGCAGTAGTTTCTTGTCGCAAAAAAGGCAGTGTCTCAAATGCAAATTTTATTATCCACTTTAAAATATAAAAACATTTGACTAAAAATGTCAATTTTTTTCCAGTAAGTGAAAACACTGTGCTGAGCTAAAATTTATTTGGCCATCTCCTGCTATGAGCTCATACAATTTCATAACGTTTGGGGAACTTGGATATTATTTTTTCTGTTTTTAAGATATAATCCTATTTATTTTAAAACATTAATATTATATTTTAACTAAGGTTTTATTAGTTAGGCTTTAACTACCCCTTAAAAGAGTAGCACTTACTTTTGCTATTTGAATTGTCTCCTACTAATGTACTTTGTTGCTCCTCTTCCTAAAGAAATTTCACGTTTGCTCATAGCGATGTTCCATCTTATCTCACAGCTGACTCAGCTCATTATGTCTGGACAGGGTGTGCTGCTAAGTTCCATGTCCAAAAGGCCCCACAAAGCAGACCCATCCCATGCATCTTCCCCAAGATAGTGAGTGCTATGTCACACACTTTGTTTGACCTACTACGTGGGAGTTCCTGGCAGTTCTGTATCTATTACTCTTGCCTGTCATCCATAGCTACAACTCAGGGCCTAGGGAAATAGGTGGGATCTAATAGATGAGAACAAGAGATGCATATCTCTTGAGAGTCAAAAAAGTAAATGTATTCTAAGATTGAGAGCAAGACAAGATTATCTGTTGGCACATCTTTAATTTAATTTCATATTTACTGGGTGTTCTATCTAGTACAGTAAGGAAAATGTTAAAATAAAAGGCATAGCATTGAAAAATAAAAATGTAAAATTACTTTTATTTGTGCCTGAAATAATTGTATACTTTAGAAATGATGGGAAGTCTAGTAAACAACTTGATATAGTAAATAAAATTAACAAAGTCATGAGCTAACATATTAATATACAAAATATATTTTATTTCCATATGTTAACAGTAAACCATTAGAAAATGAAATATAATATGCCATTTACAATAGCTCTAAATATAAACTTGACACTTTAGAGTCATTAAAGTATTTCAAAGTATATCGGTGTGATAGTTTTATTACAAACTGCCTTTGTTCCTCATTACTATAACAAATACTGATATTAGGTTTATTAATTTTGTTTATTCAAACCATTAATTTTATTTGGTTTCATCTATGGAGTCAAATCACATTTGAGTAGGATGCAAGAAAATAGCTGTTTACATCAGTATCAGGAAACAAAATGCAGAATAAACTTGTCAAGAAAGGCCAAATCCTCCTTACTGAAAACTATATAATACTGTTTAGAGAAATTAAGGAAAACTGAAACTAATATGGATGTATACCATATGTATAAATTGGAACACCCAAATTCTATAGATAATAATTCTCTCCAATTGATTTATGTGGCATCCTAATCTTATTTCCAAGACATTAGTGTTTTTAGACATTGATAAACTCATTCTAAATTATTTGAGAAAAAAATAATAATGATAAGTCTTATACTATGTAGTTTCAAAATTATATAGTGGTCAATTAATATTTGACAGTTTAAAGGAGTATTGTGATTTTGTTAGTTTAAGATTTGTTAAATAAAGCCCTGGGGTATCTGATGGTGAGACGTGGTGCGTCACACGACCACGTGGGAATTGAAACAAAGAAGTGCATTACTTACAGGCCCTGGAGTATGTACCAGGCATGCCCCAAGGGATCACAAGGAGAAGTCAACACAGGGTACAAGCAGAGGGCATGCAGCAGGACCTTAGTGTCTACTGGTGGAGTGCTTTGGGGTTCCCAGGCAAAGGCCAACTGAAACGCCCAAAAGAGTGGGTTTTTTTTGCAATTTGTGGAAATTTTATCTAAGGCACACACAAGGGGAAGGCCCTGAGAGGTTGGGGAGACTTCTGTCACAAGGTCCTTTCAGGAAGGCATAGCAGGAACTTAACATCTACCTGTGACTTTGTGGACGGCTGTCTAGGTCATGTGATTGTAGGCGGAGCTAGTGTGTCAGTTCAAGACACCATATGCATCTTGGATACACAAACGGGTGCTGAGGCAGTAACATTATGGAGTAGTTTTGCTAAACTTTCTAGATGGGGAGAGAACACACACAGGTACACACTTGTACACATTGTTTTTGTTCCTTCATCCAGCTTTTTTTTTTTTTTAAGGAAATTCACTGTAATAAATATTTTATTTATTTATTTTTTACAGAGGAGAAGGGAGGTGGAAAGAGAAGGAGAGAAACATCAAATGAGTGGTTGCCTCTCATGCACCTCCTACTAGGGACCTAGCCCACAGCCCAGGCATATGCCATGAATGGGCGTCGAGCCGCGACCCTTTGGTTGGAAAGCCAGAGCTCAGTCCACTAAGCCACACCAGCCAGGACTCACTCACCTTCTCTTTTTCTACCGTAACCTTTCTTGTTCTAATTTTTAGAAATTTTATTTCTTAATACTTTTTTACATTTTATAAGTTACATATTATAAAAATATGATATCAAGATCATAAACTTTAAGAGCTCTTATTTAATTAAAAATAAAAATATTTTTTTCCAAAAAGGTACTTTTACTAAAAGCAAAAGGCAAGCCAAAGACTAGGTAAATACACTTGCAGAAACTATCTCAGAGCTGGTTACCCAGATATAATGTTAAAAAATTCCCATTATCTCTTGTTTTGTTCATCTTGATATCGATTTTCCTGAAATGTATATGAGTTAGTAAGACTTTTCTAAATGCAAAAATTGTCTAAAATTACATACAGAGCTAGGCAACAAAATGATCTGATAAGCAGCTATTCACCAAACCATTTCAAATCCTAAATCTGGAGGATCAATATAAATACTTGATGAAAGACCAGTTTGCTGATGGAATATCTCCTGTGTATTAATATGTGTTGAACTCCACTTAGTTCAAATATGCAAAATCAGTTTTTCTATATATCATGTTAATCAACAAATGCTATTTAACAGAACTAAATATATCTAAAACATTTGTAGTAACTGCCTTTGAATTAGGGTTTTTATTTGCTTTTAAAGTGCTTTCAAACAACTCTGGATTTTGTATTCTCAGTTACAGCAGTTCCATATTATGTAAAGTAAATAAATCTTTCTCTCTTGTGCTCTCTCTCTCTCTCTCTCTCTCTCTCTCACACACACACACACACACACACACACACACACACACAGTCACTGTCTAATTGAGTTACAGACAGTCTAGCTATCACTCTGATAAGCACTGTTCCTGAAGATTCATAGGGCATCTTCCCTGACCTTTGGTAAACCCCATTAGGAAGAAAAACAATACAATTTCAGAGGTTTTTTTTTTTTTTATTCTCTTTTAGTGGGTGTTGTTTTGTTTAATTTTTTTCTGGACCATCTAGACAAACCATAGTAAATCCACACAATTTGCTAAGTCCCAATTTGCGAATTTTATTTGTTAAAATGTATTTGTAACCCCAAAGCAATATTTGCAGTGCTTTCATGGTTGGTTGCAGAAATGAGCAGAGCAACAAAACATATGAAGCACCTTATGGGCTTGTTCCCAGCTGAAGCTGAGCAAGGTGATGTGACTGTCTGAATTCCTGCTTCACCTTCGTACAGAAAGGACGAGAGGGGAGGGCAGTTCCGAGAGGTGCTAGAAGCTCTCGTTCTGGGACCAGCAGGATAGGGTTTGAATCTGTCTTAGCACCTGTCAGTGGGCAGTCTCAGGCAAGTCACTTAGTACTTATTTTCTCTACCTTTTTCTAAATTAAGATATTAGAATCTGTCAAAATAAGTTGTTTTTAGGACTTATAATCTATTTATGCGCCTAAGTGTGTATATGTTCCTGAGGGCAATTTCAGGTTTACTAATTTAGTGTTTTTGATAATTTTATAGAAAATAACTGCTGAGAATAATAAGAATAACCTGTGTGTGTATAATTGGATTTTTAAAAATATATTGTCCACAAATAAATCTTTTAAAACATAAACAAACAAGTAAAAAGTACAGAAAAAAATATTTAATTACTTTCTCTTAAACTAATAAAGGCATTCAGATTAAAAGAAAGTGACTCCCCCCACACCCCGCCCCGTGATTGTTTCAAGCAGCAATATAAAAAATAACATGGAAGGAAAGGAAACAAAATCAAAACTTTCCTCTGTCTTACTTGAGACTTTACTTTCCAACTCTCCTTTTTAGATATATTAAAGGAAAGAGTCTGTCTCTGTTTATCTTCCAAGTTAAATGGCTACAACTTGTTGACAGTTTTAACAGACTCATTTAGAAGAACATGACTACATTGCTCTGTGACAGTATCAGCAGGAGTTCTCACCTCCAGTTCAAGCAATCTATAAACCCAGCATGAGAGATCATGATGAAATCAGTTGTGAAACATACAATGGGCGTATTGGTAGCAAGTCTGCATTTTTCACGAATTTTGAGGGGAAAAGAGGCACAGCAGTTAATCACAGCATGATAACTTCAAAATGATTTGCTGATGAGTTCCCAAAAAAGACCCTAGTAAATCATTGAAGAGTATGAAAAAACTATTTGCTAAGCATAATTTAGCATGTTTTCTACATAGGTAATTTATAAAATTTGTGCCAGTTTATTGTTATTCTTAAGAATGGTCTAGATTCAGCTCATTCATTCCATATTTAATTAATTGGTAGGGAAACTTTTCAATAATGTCAACTATGTATGCAGAGTTAAAGAGCAAAATTCACTTTCTTTTATCCCTTTTATTTTTTCTCTAGAGGAAATCAACTTGTTTTTGAGAGTCTAAAACATACCATGCATTAAGACTGAAATAATATTTGACCCTTAGAATATTTGGATCTACTGTATTTTTTGGACCATAAGATGCACCTAGGTTTTAGAGAAGGAAAATAGGGGAAAAAATTCAAAGCAGAAATGTGGTAAAATATTTAATAATATAAATAACATAATATTTCACCAATATAAATGTAAACAGAACTCAACAGCAGCATTAACAACCATTATTACTAACTTTAAGCTTTAAATGCAGAAACTCCCCTAATCATCAGGGAACCCCCAGAACTCCTCGTCACTACTGTCCACATTTATGAAGCTCAGTTCCTCAGAATCACTAGTATCACTGTCTTCACTCTGTCCATAGAGGATGTCATCTTCAGAGCCGTCTACGGCATTGCTGATGCCACACTTTTTTGTGAAACCTCACAATGGTTTCATCCTTTACTGACTGCCATGAGGTTTCACCCACTCACAAACCTGGGTAAGAGTGGGCCTCTTCATTCATTCAGTTGGTGTCAGGTCATCATCTCCAGCAGCCATCCATTTGTTCCACTCTTCTCTCATGAAAGCTCTAAATGGCTTATTATGGAAATGCCCAAAGGTTGCAACTGGCTGGTAAGTCCTCCTCCTCCCCCCGCCCCCCAAGGAATTACAGCTGGATGGGTTTTCTCTTCTTTAAATCTCCTTTTTCTGGCTTCAGTGATATGTGCCCTAAACTGGTCAAGCACTAACAGAGCAGGTTCTCTGAGAAGCCCTCCAGGATGTTTGGACCACAATTTTTCTATCCATATCTTCATGCCATTTTCATCCATCCATCCTTTGTCATGCACATGAACAATAACTTGTCTTGGGATTGTCCCTTTTGGCATGTTTTTTTCCCTTGAAAATCAGCATTGGCGGCAGTTTGGTGCCATCTGCACAGCAGGACAACACGACCGTGTAATGGGTTTTATCATGCCCTGAGGTTTTTGCAGTTCTGGTTTTGGTACCTTTCACATCAACAGTCTTGTTTGATGGGACATCAAAGGTTAATGGGACTTCATTCATGTTCCCAATCTGGCTTACTTCAAACCCATTTTTCTTTCGTGCAGCCAGTACAAATTTTAGAAAAGACACAATCTTGGATTTATATTCTATAGGCATTTTTTGTGCAATCCTAATTTTGGTGCCCATAGCAAGGCCACATCTCTTCATAAATCTGTGGCACCATGACAGTGATCCAGTGACATCCCCAATGCCTTTCTCTGCAGCAAGACGTTTGGCTTCATATGTGATCATTTTTGTAGATACTGAAAAGCCATTTTTTCCTGTGACACGTGATCCACTCTTTCATATCCATTTCTAACTGTGGCCATTTTGCCACATGCCCGTGAAAACATTGTTTTGTTTGTCCATTTTTTTTTTTTTTTGCAGTTGTTCCTCCTGTTTCCTCCATTTCCATATCATTTTTTTTTGTTTGGAGGTGGCCCAAATTGTCTCTCTGATGCTCGGTTCCCATGTTCTTTGGTGTACTTCACTGCCTCCAGTTTAAAAGGGATTTTATATGAAATCCTTTTCTGCTTTGACATCTTTCCAAGTTACGGTATATTCAGCAGGAGACTACTGTATACTGTCGTATCTTTCTGCAACCAAATACAGTAATGACAGAACTACCAGCACTGTGTCATTCATAGTTATGGAGGCATCATAGCTGAGAACACAGTGGATGATGCACTGTTATGGGGGGATCTGCCACTGGAGGGCCACAGGTTGTGCAACACTCTTGTATGGGGACAGCAGTGTTGCACAACCTGTGTGTTTCTGCAGCTGTTGCCAAATAAATTACAGCTCCCATCATCCCAACCTGTCCAAGCATGATGGGATTTGTAGTTTTTCAACAGCTGCAGGGCCACATTGACAGGTGACCCTGCAGTACAATTTGACTATGTTAATGTTAATAGGGGACACACCAGTCACATGTTGGAGGCACATACAGGTGCCACAGGCTTTCTTCTCCTAAAGTGTCTGCCCTGCCTCTACCCTCCTCCTTAGCACTATAGTATGCCTCAGCGGGGACTCCGCTCCTGCCTCCCTTGCTTCTCACCCCCCAGGGACCACAGCATCACCCCACTCCTGCTGCCCCAGGCTTCCTGAAGCCATGACCCTGCTCCTGCCTCCTATGACCCCGCTCCACTGCCAACACCCCCCACAGCCAGCCAGGTGAACTATATTTGAACTATAAGACCCACCCCCCCTTTTCCTCCCATATGTGGGTAAATGTGTGTCTTATAGTCTGAAAAACACAGGCGTGTTCTATTCCTGACTCCTTTTGCCTCTCCCAAACTCTCTTGTCCCCCCATATGTTTTTAGAAATGCTTAATATTTATTTGTCTCTAATTCTCAAATTCATTACTCTTTCTTTATAAATCTATTGATTGATTTTTTCAAGAGAGAGAATGGGAGAGAGAAAGATAAATGTTGATTTGTTGTTCCACTTATTTATACATTCATTAGTTGCTTCTTGCATGTACCTTGACCGGGGATCAAATACCAACCTTGTTTTATCAGGAAAATGCTCCACCCGACTGAGCTACCCTGCCAGGGTCTCAATTCATTATTCTTAAGATGAGTCACAAGAAATCTTAGTTAAACTTAAGAAATATGATCAACAATTAGAAAAGACCATCTGAGATACATAACATTGTTATTCCTCAACCTATTTTTTTTTCCTGAGGAAACAAGTAAATGAACCATTTGTAAAACAAAAGCTGCTTGGAAGATATAAGCATATCATGCTTTGTTGTTTTCTATTTTATACAAAATATAATTTTCAAAAATTTAAAACATTAACTAAAGAATTCATTCAACTCATTAATTAATGAGATAACCAGATAGGTATTTACAAGATCATTAAAAAAATAAAACAGAAATTTACAAAATATATTTTTAAAGATGTTAAAAAAAAGATGGCTATGTTAGTAAGAAACTGGTCAAAGCACTTAAGAACATTAAACCCTTTGTGGTATCTTTTTTTACCCAATATAAGGTATTTTAATTGGTTCCAAATACAACTTCAGTGAGTTGACAACTCTTTGATATTTTCTGTGAAAATATCAAAATCAAACAAAAATACACTTCATAGAAGCTTAAGTAAGTGATTATTTGGAGATTGATAAGGAATAATTCAGCAGCATTTTGGAAAATATGCAGCTATCCTCTGACCTTATGTAAAACAGTGCATAATATTTACCTATCGTTTTCATACTAACTAATGTTTAGATGGGATATTGGCTAAATCATATACATATGTTTAAGAAATATTTATTTAAAATTTAAAATATTTATACTTCTAGTTTATTTTATTACATTCTCCAATGAAATACATAGAATGGCTGAGTTTATTTATTTTTTTTAAAGAGATGGAGCCCTGGCTGATGTGGCTCCATGGACCGAGTGCTGGCCTGTGAAGCAGAGGGTCACTGCGATTCCCAATCAGGGCACATGCCTGGGTTGTGGGCCAGGTCCCCAGTAGGGGGTGCGTGAGAGGCAACTACACATTGATGTTTCTCTCTCTCTCTTCCTCCCTTCCCCTCTGTATAAAAATAAATACATAAAATCTTTAAAATTTTTTATTTAAAAAATAAAAATAAGTAAAAAGATATGAAGGCTCTGGATATATTATGTGTATTTCTCTTACTTTGTAGATGATAAAAATTAATCCCTAATAGCTTAAGTAGTTTTTAAAATATTCTAACTTTTTTGCTTTACAAAGTTTGAATTTCATTGAAGATTTTAATTATTATATATTGACCAAATTTCCATATTCACTACATACAGTGTTATTATGGACACTAATTTAAAAAATACAGTTTTCTTTAAGAAAATAACTTTATAATTAACATATTTCAAAAAGAGATACTGTGCTTTATGAAGTATTATTGAAATTGAGTACTTTTTCTATAAAAATAAATTTTGAGTCACACATGAAAATTTTATGAATATTTTAATAATTAAATTTAATAAAAAAGTGAAATATAACATATTTTAAATACTTATTTTATATATTTAATATTTACCTTTATATCTAGTGAATGCACTCCTAAATACTTATTAGATATTATATTGATTTTCTGAAATACCAATGTCTATTCCAAATGAGATTACTACAATATTATTTTTATTCAATTGTGTTCATTGGTAAAATTAGTAAAAAAAAAAACCTGTTATCTTTTTCACTGAATGTTAGGCAGTATTTTTCTATAAAAGGAGTGTGGACTATAGCAGAAAGCTAGAGATATAAATTCAAGTCTCTCTCAACAGCTGGGACTTGTTATGAAAATGTTTGGACAGTTAACTTAAAATCTCCAGACTACAATTTCTCTACCAGTAAAATGAAGAAGGTGAATTAAAGGATAAATCCTTCCAGAACTAACATTGTAAGAATTTGATGTGTTTCTGAAATAGTAGTACTACACGCTTCATTTGCTTAGAATTTATTCAGGCAAAAAAATAGCTGTATCATTTTATTAAAGTTGATGAAGCATCAACGATCAGCATCAGCTTCAAACCACCCACAGATATTAAATTGCCTTGGCAATCTTAGCCAATTAATATCACATTTTTTTTACAAAATTAAGTATTTAAACTGTACTTCATGCAGAGAACTGTTAAAATCACAACACATTTTATTTTTTAATATTACCAAAGGAAACTCCCACAGCAGACTATAGAAATAAGAATAACTTCAACATAGTATTTATTCCTTGTTGTTTAGGTCAGGTGAATTATGTCTACGTGATGTTTGCTGAGGGAACTCTGTCTCTTGAAATTTAAAATAAAATAGGTTCAGATTTCAACTCATATACGTTGAGAAATTAAACACACCAGCCAAATATTTCTAGATAGTTTTGCTGTGGAGATATGTTGGAATACAATTTGCTTAGTTCAAAATTTCTGCATCTGTTAATTTTAGACATTTTTAATATTTCATTTCTTTCAGTTAGTTAATTATTTACATTCAATAAGAATTATAGACAATGGTAGGGAATATATTACAATAAGTTACAGGTGACAACCAAAATACTTGTATGTTAACTCTTCATTTTCAAAGTCTTTGTCTGTGACCCTCAAGGGGTCATTTCTACACTGCTACAAGATTTTACTGTTGAGCTGACATACTTATTTGACATTTTCTCTTCTGCTAGTTTGCATTTACATCTCTTGTTCATTTCTAAGGTTCACTGAGAACATTTTGCTAAGATAATATGTTAAAAAATTATCTATTGAACAAAGATAGCTTTTTCAGAGGAAATACAGTGGTCAGATAGTACACTAATAATTTTGTCACCATTAAGTGTGCATGCTATAAATGTATACAATTATGTTTTCTATATTTTCTGAAAAAATAATGTGGCATAGGAAAGAATAGAAAGAAAAATTACAGTGAAAAAATTAGGTGAGAAAACTAGGATGATGTGAAATATTTGTGTTAAAAATATTCTATTTGCGTGATTATTTTAATAATTTGAAAAAATTACTTTTTTATGAAAATGTATCAGATAAATACACAAAATTCTGTTTACTAACACTGAGTAAGTCATATTTACATATGCATCAGTACTTCCAAGATTACAAAAGCATGTATTTTAACAGATTTAAAATAGAATTAGGGTATAGGTCTTTAATTGGTTTTGCATTGCTAACCAACAAAATCATTTTATAAAATTGTATCTCCATGCAGCTTCAAATGCCATCTAACTTTTTGATTTTAAATATTTTAGGGGCACATAATTTCCAAATATTATACTATTGGCACTTTAAAATAACACTGTTGCATTACTTCTTGAAAATATCAAAACATAGCCAGCCCTTTAATGCTCACCATATTCCATTTAGAAAAATAAAGCGCATATGACAGGATGCAGCTGGAAGGTAAACATCTTCACTAACAAGTACATATAAGATAATGGGAGCATGAACTCGGTAACAATGAAATAAGAAAAGGGAACACACTATAGATTTTTAATAATAAACTCTCAGCCCTGGCTGAGTTCCTCAGGTGGTTGGAGCATCATCCCATATACCAAAATGGTTGTGGGTTCAATTCCTGGTCAGGGTCCATATGGGAGGCAACCGATAGATGTTTTTCTCTCTGTCTCTGTCTCTTTCTCTCTCTCTCCTTCTTTCCCCCTTCTCCCCTTTCTTCTCTCTCTAAAATCAATAGTAAAAATAGCATCAGGTGAGGATTATAATAATAATAATAATAAACTGATAGAAGGAATTGTGAGAGAGAATAAAATGGTGAATAAAAAAATCTCTTCAGCATTGAAAGTTTATTGGTGAGTGGAAATAGTTTTTTTATTTGGATTATAGACTGCAATGTTAATAGTACAATTTACATGATAATATAACAATAATAGTATATGAAAATGTCCAATAGACAATTGTAAATGATCTCTGCCTATGGATGACATCTAAGCGGACTGTTGACCTCAATTGCTTATAGAAAAGTCCATGTTAATGGAGACAAAATGTGATCGGGGATCTTATGAGAAAATAACATTGATATTCTATATTTTTCTTCAAACATGTTTGGTTAATATTATGTGCAAAACTAAGAGTCACTCTAGCTACAAAATAACTTCTAATTTGAGACTATTTATGAATTATTTAAGGTAGCAACCATTAAAATAAAATACAGCAATGGTTTTTTAAAGGTAAAAACAAACAAACAAACAAAAATGAAAAAAACACTACATTTTTAAAGAAAAGTCTTCTAAAGAAAAATGCTAGTGTTTTTCAGTTCTGAATGTACTTTACAATCAGCTAAAAGCCTGTATAAAAATAAAATAAGAATGGATGAAATCAAAGTAACATAGCCCTAAGTGATTCATATCAAAACAAGCTAAGGAATATCTGGCAAAACTATGGATATTTTGGATACTCATAGTTTTAGTAAAAGGACATTTTGAATATATAAATTTATAATGCTCAAGAGTCTAATATTACTAAGAATTTTTCCAAAAATAGCTATTATATATTGGAACATAAAGTTTTTCTCAAGTAAAAAATGTTTTCCTTAGAAAAATTAAGCTTGGGCAAGTTATTCAATTTTCCTTAAGATTCTCTGTAGAATAGGAATAATAATAGATCTTGTTTGATTAAAATGACACATCTCATGTAATATCACAAAAGAGGATTGACATGTTAAAAGTTCAAAATTCTCTCACATGGACACATGCAGACATACACACACACAAAATCAATAACCCTCCTCTCCTCATCAAATAGCGAAAATATTAGACAGAATGTAAGAGGCCCAATATTTTAGGTTGGTACCAATAAAGTGAAATGACAATTTTTAGAAAGATTTTGCAGGCAAAAAAACTGTAGAACATTCATAAAAATATGTGCAGAAAGGCAATTGAGTGAAAGCTAGAACAACATTGTTCAGTAGAAATATAATGTATATCTTCCCTGGCTGATGTGGTTCAATGGATTGAGCTCTGTCCTGCAAACCAAAGGGTCCCTGGTTCAATTCCCAGTCGGGGCAAATGCCTGGGTTGTGGGCCAGGTCCCCAGTAGGAGTGTGTGACAGGCAACCACACACTGATATTTCTCGCCCTCTCTTTTTCCCTCCCTTCCCCTCTAAAACTAACTAAATAAAATCTTTTAAAAAAGATATATAGTATATATCTAATATTAATCGGAAATGCAAGACATGTATGCAATTTAAAAATTTCTAGTAAAGAGAAAGTGAAAAGAAATAGGTAATTTATTTTTTTAATTTTTTAAATATATTTTATTGATTATGCTATTACAGTTGTCCATTTCTCCCCCATGATTCCCCTCCACCCTGCACACCTCTCCCCTCCCACCCACAGTCCCCCCTTTAGTTCATGTCCATGTGTCATAAGGTCTTTAGCTTCTACATTTCCCACACTATTCTTGCCCTCCCCTTGTCTATTTTCTACCCACCATCAATACTACTTATTCTCTGTACCTTGTCCCCCTCTCTCCTCCTCCCACTCCCCTGTAGCTAACCCACCATGCGATCTCCATTTCTGTGGTTCTGTTCCTGTTCTAGCTGTTTGCTTAGTTCACTTTTGTTTTAGGCGTGGTTGTTAATAACTGTGAGTTTGCTGTTTTTTTTACTGTCATATTTTTTATCTTCTTTTTCTTAGATAAGTTCCTCGAACATTTCATATAATAAGGGCTTGGTGATGATGCACTCCTTTAACTTGACCTTATCTGAGAAGCACTTTATCTGCCCTTCCATTCTAAATTACAGCTTCCCTGGATAGAGCAATCTTGGATGTAGGTTCTTGACTTTCATGACTTGGAATAGCTCTTTCCAGCCCCTTCTTGCCTTTAAGGTCTCTTTTGAGAAATCAGCTGACAGTCTGATGGGAACTCCTTTGTAGTTGATTATCCCCTTATCCCTTGCTGCTTCTAGAATTCTCTCCTTCATTTTAATCTTGGCTAATGTAATGATGATGTGCCTTGGTGTGTTCCTCCTTGGGTCCAACTTCTTTGGGACTCTCTGAGTTTCCTGGACTTCCTGGAAGTCTATTTCCTTTGCTAGATTGGGGAAGTTCTCCTTTATTATTTGTTCAAATAAGTTTTCCACTTATTGCTCTTCCTCTTCACTGCCGGTACCCCTATAATCTGGATGTTGGGGCATTTAAAGATGTCCTGGAGGTTCCTAAGCCTCTCCTCATTTTTTTTTTTTTTATTTCTTGTTTCTTCATTCTTCTCTGTTTGGTTGTTTCTTTCTTCCTTCTGGTCCACTCCACTGATTTGAGTCCCAGTTTTCCTCCCATCACTATTGGTTCCCTGTGTGTTTTTCTTCACTTCAATTATTGTAGCCTCCATTTTTTCATCTGATTTGTGAGAAAAATCAACCAATTCTGTGAGCATCCTGATCACCAGGGCTTTGAATTGTGCATCTGATAGGTTGGCTATCTCTTTGTTGCTTAGATAAATTGGCTCTGGGGTTTTGATTTGTTCTCTGGTTTGAGCCATTTTTGTTTCCCTTTTTTTTTCCTTTGGTCTTGTCACAGCTGCTACGTAGTGAGGAGTGGAGCCTTAGGTGTCCCCCAGGGCAGGGCAGCCCATTTGCTGGGTGGTGACGCTGTATGTGGGGGCAGGGTCGGAGAGGGAACAATGGCGCTTGCTCTGCTCTCTCTCGGATTTCAGTCCCTTCCGCTGCTTCCCCTTCACCTGGATTATCTGCTCACCAATGTGGGACCACCTGGTCAGCCAGCTGCCTTGTGCGGCCTCACTGGTTCTGCACAGCTGCCACCCTGTGCCCAGGGTCTGCTAGCCTCCGCCTGTGCACCTGGGATCTGCCAGCCACTGCTGCCTAAGTGCCTGGTCCGCACCTCCACTTTTTCCTGCCTCGACTCTGCCCCTCTCACCAGTCTGGATGAATGGTTGTTGGACTTCTGTACAGTTCAGTGTTCTATGAGTTCTGAAGGTTTTCTTGTTTCTAAATCTTTGTTGTCCTTAATTTTGGTTGTGAGAGGAGGCACAGTGTATCCACCTACGCCTCCATCTTGGCTGGAAATCCCATTATTGGTAATTTAATATTAAACATGTATTTCATTCTGTCAAAATTTTTTCACTCCATTACTAATGAAATGTTTTGCATTGTTCTTTACTTTTTATTGTCTTCAAAATTCTATATAATTTTACCACTTAACATATCTCAATCTGAAGTATGCTTGGTAGCCACATATGGATCATTGTATATTGCACAGCTCAGATTTAGAAAGTGAACTTGATTCATAGCAACTAATTATAAAAATATGAAACAGTTATTAATTTTTAAAACTTTATAAGACAACAATATGGTATTAATGTTTTTAGGTTGGATAAAATTATTTAAAACAATTCTTGTGCATAATCATAACTTCACATATTAATTACTTTACATTGCAATATAGATTCTCTTAATAAAATTATCAATGTAGTTTTTAAAATTTTTAAAGTTTGATTGAATTTATTAGAGTGATATTGGTTAATAAAATTATGTAGGTTTCAGGTATATAATTTTCTAATACATACATGTATATTGTATTGTACGTTCACCACTTAAAGTCTCCTTCCATCAAAATAAACAAAATATAAGGAGTCTCATGGTATTTTTATCTGAGTCAAAATTTAATTATATAAACATATATTTTTAATACATTATATATGATAATAGGAAATCTGTTGCTAAATGATATAAATTAATATATTATAAAATAATTTTATAAAATAAAGAGACAAATAAAACATTTAAGCAAAATAGTCCTGGCAAGACAGGAGAAGATATAAAACCTTAGGTGGTAAATTTATTTCTGAATACATCTTCCGGAATGTTATTTGGCAATTTATAAATCTATTAAAGTGGAATTGCTAGTGATGGTGTGTGAAATAAATTCAGTTTATCCCATAAAGTAAAATGAATTAATTTATTGCATGGTCATTTTAGGTGTACCATAAAGATAATGAAAACATAAATTTTACTATTCAGTTAGAAATCACTTTTATGACTTTTGATTGATAGTGACTATAACCAACAAATTCTATTGTCTGATGGCTATCTTGTGCTAGCACTCTGAAATTTGCTTTGTACAAGTCTTCAGAATATAATTACACTAAATGTATTTTGAATTTAATCTTTTTTGCAAAATTACAAAACAAAACCAGTATTTGTAGAACAAAGCAGAAATTCAAAGCTACATATTAATGCATGAACATGCAAATTGGAGAACTTTAATGTGAACTGATGCTGAGATCAGGGCTGACACCAGTCAAAACTTAAACATTTCCAAGATTGACTACAGTATTCTCCATGAGTTGACTTTAATATCCTCCGTTCCTTCCTGGCTAGACATTGCTTTTCATATTTAGCCTTTATATAATTTTATAAAACAGGAATCACTTATTTATTACTCACTTGATAATCTTTCAGGCAGGGCATTGCTATGTACACCAGGGACTTCATCCAGTCAACAAATGAGTAGTAGATCAGGTGCTCAGTTAAATGCCATAGAGAAAGCATTGATTAGGACTGAGAGGACAAATCGAGCATGGTAAGTACTTAGTAATTACTAACGCAGACATACGTAGGCGAACATGGCATTGTGTGGAAAAGCTATCAAAGCTGTAAGAGAGGGATCATGCAGGAAAGGCATTACCCAAACAAGATAAGTTAGGGAAGGATCCCTAAAGGAAGTGATATCCTCTTACTTGACTATAAGTAGACCAAGAAATAAAGAAGAGAGTCGAGAGGATGGAAGTTTGGGAAGTTATTGAATTGCATATTCTAAGATGCAATGCTAAAGACATAGTAAAAGCACTCCTAGGTAGGTGATGAAGATGTTACTGAATAACCTGGGGATAACATATCATGGGAAAACCCTTGAGGAGAAGAGAAGGGTACCTTTATGTCAACATGTTTTCCAAGTATTTTATGTATGTTGATGAATTTATATTGGTATTTAATAATAATTTATTTTGCATAAATGCAAAAATTTGTTTAAAATTTTTGAGATTATCAGTTGTCTTGAAAGCAGGGAATACAATCTGTGTTAATTCATTAACAGAAATAAAAAGCTATACATAATTTCATATAACTTTCTCATAAATGCTAATTATACTATTTTAGAGAAATTTTTATTAATTTTTTGCTTTAAAATGTTTTAAGCAAGATTTCTAAGACATGAATCTAAATAATGAATGCAATTGGTAAACTGTAGTCAAATGGGCAACAGCAAAAAACCAAAGAGGTAAACTATTTGTTTTCATTAACACGATTTCACTCAATAGTTGTGTATCATTCCAAGATATAAATCATTGAATTCTCACTGTAGACAAAAGTGCTGACATGAACCTAGTCCAAGTTTTTGTTTTAAATAGCCTCCTGGTAATCGTTTTGCTTTCATGTTTTCAGTTTTAAAGTTTTCTTCATAGAGAAAAATAGCATGATCTATATCCCATGGAAAGAACCTCAAGTGATACATTTCCCTGGTATTTTATTGTCTGTGGTGACATTTTTTAATTGTTTTTGATTACTGAATCTCTTTCATGCTACTATATACTTTTCCAGATTAATTTATTTAATATAAAAGGTCTGTCTGGAAAAAAATCCAGCTATTGTTAGTATAAGAAGAACAGTTTGCATGACATTAGTGTAACCTACCAGCTGAAGAGAGTGGACTGGAATGTACATGTGTGAAAAATGACAACTTCATTGTATTACTCAGTGTGGGCAGTAGATGCTGATGAGTGAGCATATATACTGTGTGGCAGTCACATTCAAAATGACAGCAAGTAGAACAATGAATCTGCATCAAATTTTGTATTAATCTTGAACATTCCTCCTCAGAAAGTATTTGAATAATTCAGAAGGCTGCA
The DNA here is from genome assembly GCA_004027475.1 of Anoura caudifer. NCBI lineage: Eukaryota > Metazoa > Chordata > Mammalia > Chiroptera > Phyllostomidae > Anoura > Anoura caudifer. The sequence continues at coordinate 32,220 of PVKU01003694.1, read as the reverse complement.
GCTTTGGGCAACTGGTGATGGGCAGCTTCATCAAGACAATGTTCTCACTCATGCATCACATTTGGTGCAGAGTTTTTTGGCAAAACATCAAGTCACGCAGATGACTCAGCCACCCTATAGCCCAGATTTGGCACACTGCAACTTCTGGCTTTGCCTCAAACTAAAATCACCTTTGAAAGGAAAGATATGTCAAGCTGTCAATGAGATTCAGGAAAATATGACAGGGTAGCTGATGGCAACTGGGAGACTGTGTGAGGTCCCAAGGCGCCTACTTTGAAGGGGACTGAGGTGCCATTGTCCTATGTACAATGTTTCTTGTATCTTCAATAAGTGTCCCTATTTTTCATATTACATGGCCAAATATCTTCTGGACAGACCTTGTATATGCCTCTCTTTTGCTTTAATATTGTGACTAACAACTTGCTATTTTCTTAAAAAAAAAATAATAACACATTGAAAAGAGCACCCTCGGCTCTATACAAGTGTGCCATGTCGAATAGTAAACGGTCTACTTCTCTGTGCCGTGGTGGGAGTGAGGCTGTGGAAGAGACAGTCTTAGTTTCAGACAGGGGTGAAAACGGCAGTGTGAGCAACGCATCAAACTTTCACTCATTATTCAGAGAGAGAGAGACAGGCCATGACTTACTGACAGATGCTATTTGACAGAGCATCTCAGACTTTTTCTTTTCTTTTTCTTTCTGTAATTCAACTCTTTCATGGCTTAATATGTGGACTTTGCTTTGGGAATTGAATATGTTTTAGATGTAGTACGTTATATTTTATGGTAGTGCTTATACAAGTGGTTTACTCATGAGAGCAGCAGGTTGAGTACATACCAGAAATTTTCTTCTTCAAATTCACTTGACTCTATTTTACTTTGCAGAGTGTCTGTCAGTTTATAATGTATGTTTTCTAATGTAGTAGTTGTGCCTCATACATAACTTTGACTCAAGTTATTTTTAAAATTAAAGTTTCATGTACAAGAAACTATGAAAACTGTTAAAACTTTTAAATGTGAGATTTCATGTAAGAGATCCAATTAATTTGATGAATTTCTTTCTTGGTGCCTCATTGAGGCAAAAAATAGCTAACATGATATTTTAACAACTGTAATTTTTACATATTTTATTAGGGTAGTCAAAGTATATTTTTTCAAAAGTCTTTTTTATAGAATATTTTTTAAAAGACTGATAATCAGACAAATTATTGACAACATTTGCAAGATGTATGGAAAAATAAATGTTTTATTAAAATGTATTATGGAGGTTGCTTATGCATTGAATTAATTTTACCTAAAAAATGATAAGAAATACATTACACTCTATTGGAAAACATAAATTAGAAAAGAGAAAACTGACATGCAGTAGTTTAAAGAAAGTACAAGATATTAGAGAGGAAAAATTTGCCTCTAAGTGTTAAATTAAAGCTCTTTTAGCTAGAATATATGCCTGGTGGTTAATAGGAACTAGGTATACTTATATATTAAAAGTTAATGGTTAATTATTAACTAAAATTTTAAAATAAAATCATTAAATTAAAATCATTTTATAGAATTGATCCAAATAGATAATATCTCATGGAATTTATCTCCAAATTAAAATAATATTTAAAATATTAAAGGTCAGTTTAAATAAACTTTGACACATAAATATCAGAGAAATCTATATTAATATTTTAAATAGAATGAAGAGAGAGGGGAAGAGGAAGAATTTTTATAAATTGCGTGTTTAATATTTTTGGTTAGAAGCCATTCTGAGATATATAAATATATCTTCGTATATATATGACTAAATATTAGTCAGAGTTAGGCTCAGTCAAAAATATCCCCTTATCTACCATCAAGCATCCTATCACACCACCCACTCATCCCATTCACCTACACACAGTCCTTCTAGCTTTGCTTGCTTCTTCTAAAAAAGGACAGCCTTTTTTTTCTTCCTGCCTTAGAGAAATTTATAGGTCTCATGGTTAGAGAATTCTCCCTAACACAAGAGTCTCATTCCTCCTATTACAAAGTCCTATCTCCCTTATTGCATTAGCTTTATTTAAATAAAGTACTTCCTTACCTAAGCAGGATATTTTTATTTGAAAATATTATTACACATGATTTTTAATATCTATTTACTATTTAATTTTATTTCTGCATCATTCTGAGGTACTCTTCTGTGTATGGGGTATATTACAAAATATAATGGGATCCTCCTTTCTTATTGGTTCAATGTTATTCTTTTACTGTTTTCTTTTTTACTTCAGTGAAACTACCCATTTTTAGAAAAAAGCTCAGCAGGGAGTGAAAGAACATCTTCTGGATGGGAATGTAAAAATCGAACTAACAAATTACATGGAAGAGCTCCACTAGGTGTTACTAGGAGTTTGGAGTTTCAGGAGGAAATGAGAGAAGGCAGCAGAAAGTTAGAATAATAAGTCAGAAGCTTCAAAAATACATTTGAAAGCAATAGTGATGAGAACTTCCCAGCAGTGAAGTTGTATTTCTTTCTTTTAAAAAAAGATCTTCATTGTATTTTTCCCATTATCATTTAGTCCCCTTTTACTCCCTTCTGATAGCACTCCGCACACTGCTGGCCATGCCCATGAATCCTTTTCCCTGTTTGCTCCAACCCTCCACCCTCTAACCACCCACCTCCACTAGCTTCTAATCTCTGTCTATGAGTCTGTCCCCATATACCTTGTTAATTTAGTTTTTTTTTTCATTAGATTCCATATATGAGTGAAATCATATGGTACTTGTCTTTCTCTGACTGGATCCTTTCACTTAGCATAATGTTCTCCAGGTCCATCCATGCTATCACAATAGATACACTAAACTGAAATGTTTTTGCACAGCAAAGGAAATCATCAACAAAATAAAAAGACAGCCCATGGAATGGGAGAACATATTAGCTGATACCTCTGATAAGGGGTTAATGTCCAAAATTCATAAAGAACTTACAAAACTCAACACCAAAAAACAATCTAATTTAAAAAATGGGCAAAGGATGTGAATAGATACTTCTCCAAAGAAGGCGTACAAATGGTCAATTGACATATGAAAAGATGCTTAAAGTCACTAACCATCAGAGAAATGCAAATTAAAACTATGAAATATCATCACACACCATCAGAATGGCTATCATCAATAAAGCAACAAACAACAAGTGCTGGTGAGGATGTGGAGAAAGGAGAACCTTTTTGCACTGTCGGTGGAAGTGCAGACTGATGCAGGCACTGTGGGAAGCACTATGGAGATGCCTCCAAAAATTAAAAATGGATCTGCTTTTTGACCCAGCGATCCCATGTCTGGGAATGTATCCAAAAGAACCCCAAAACACTTTGTTCATTGCGGCATTATTTATAATCGCCAAGATATGGAAGCAGTCCAAATGTTCATCAGTAAATGAGTATATAAAACTATACAGGGCATGTATACAATGGAATACTACTCAGCCATTAAAAAGAAGAAAATTTTACCTTCTGTATTTCTTTCTTATACAGTGAACTGTCTGTCTTCATGAAGCACCTCAGTGAAGTCTGATTCAGCCAAATGATGCTGTCTGTGAGGCAGTGAGTTGGAGGAAAGGCATAGAAGGAGAGTGAGACCTCCTCTTATTCACTTCACCAGGACCTAATTTAAAACTTCAGACTCACACTGTGAAAGACAGTAAAAACTGACGGGCTTCCTGACAATGACTCACAGGAATGGAGGAGACAGAGATCTAAGTGTCTGTTATTATTAAGGGACTTAAAATCTAATAAGGGACACAAATTTGATTCAGGGAAAGTTACTACTAGGCAAGTAACTATAGAGGCGAAAAACTGATTTCCCTCTACTCTTCAAGCTTCCTTGCCTAAATCACCTGAGATTAACAAGAAAAAACAAACAGAAGTTTAACAGCATATAGACCCCCTGTATACATTGGAGAGACACAAGAAAACCTAGGAACTCTTCATAATGGCCCAAGTCACCACTTTACCCACTTGGGCTTAAGACAAAAATAACGTGTTGGAGAGGGGAGGCCAGTTATGTGAGGTTGCCAGGCAAAGCAGAGTAAACCAGGATAAAGCTTTTGTACATATTGAAGTCCTTGCCTTCCCTGTTGATAGGAATTTCCAGAGATTTAGAGTCATCCTTTTGTACCTGGTACAGAGAGACACCATAACAAATATATTTTTCTTATAAATATAACTCAGTTTTCACAGCTTTTTCAGTCTCTGTTTTTTGTTTGTTTGTTTGTTTGTTTTTAAATAATGAGCTCAAATAATCCTTAGGCCAAAGAGACTTATTTTTGGGTGGTGTATTTTGCTCCCCTTCATGACAAAGAGTTTAGACAGTCAGAATGCAGTGACTAACAACTAGTTCTTTACTAATTATTTCGAAGACTTTACCAAAAATTAAAAATAAAAAAGTATTTATTCTGAATTATTTTGTTTACAGTATTTATACTTTATTCTATTTTATTACAACTACTTAGAATAATTTTAAAATAAAATCTTTTAAAAATAATTTAATAAAATATTTTATTGCACATATATATTAGCATTTTTTTTCAGTGCCAGAGTATCAAGGACACATAACAGGAGTTGTATGGAAATCTCAGTAGAACTGCAGTTAAACCATATTATGCCATTTGATAAATAAAAGACAAGGCCATTTAGAAAGTACAAAAATTGCTAATTATTAACTTTCTTTTTTATATTCTAAATAGAATGATAAAATGTAAGTCTACATTTTTCAAGTGTAAAAATAGATGTATTAAATGATTAGTTTAGAGAACTTAATGCCATACATATTATCTAATTATCTATTCTACCTTAATGTTTCCAACATTACAGGTATTACCTCATTGATTCTTACTTTAAAATATAAAAATACTATTGTTTCTACTATTAAAAACTACACAATGAAAATATTCAAAGGATTTTCTAACATCACTATACTTTATTCAGAATGTACTAATGACAGATACTTGTATAAAGAAATGGAATATTCTTTCATCATTGTGGTTTTATACCATAAGTTCTATTTACCTAAGTTGGAACTAAATTCTATAAACTTGTTTCATGTAATTAATTATCTCAGTTTTTCCAATTATTAATATTGTGGAAATATGAAAAAATGAAACTAGTCAAAGTTTTTAACTGACTTATTTCATAATAACTACAGAATTCAATAAATTTAGTAGAGTACCTCTTGTAAAAGATATGTACCCACTTTATATTATGATGTTAAGCTGACAGGGAACTACTCAGTGGAAGTCCCCACGATTATACAATCTGTTCCTTTGTCACCAATCCATTAAAAAATGCAAATGCAAATATCTGTCTGATTCCAGGCTCTTAACTCCACTTTTCGTCCACGATTCTACTTCTGCCAATTTAGAACTGATGATTCAAAGTCTATGTTTTTTCTCATGAACCTCACTTCAGTTTTCTGCAGCTGCTCTACAGGAAAGGATTTCCTAAGTATTAAACCAATCCTGTGAAGCTCTTCCTCAGAATCCCTTTGTAGACACAAATATATAGAGAGTCCTCCAAAACCCAACTTGACAACAAAGCGAGGTCTATGACTGAGGAAGGAAGGGCCCTTGATGTTCTGAAGCAGATACTCCTGGACTAACACACCTTATAATTTACTGTGGTCTATGGCTGCTTTTGTTTCACAAAGGCAAAGTTAAGTATTTCCTATACACACCTAATTTCCAAGACTGTCTTCATAGGGATGTGATCAATGGGGTCTGTCACTCAGGTTTCCACTCAAAGATGGCTCACCTTTAAAAGTTCAATTATCTGAAATCACAGTTTTAAAATTTTCAAAAAAATTATCTTTGAATTTATGTTTTGAGAAGAGGTCTGTCGGGAAAATCGACAATATGCTGGGGGCCTTGTGCGCGGTGCACGTGTACATCCTGTCTCTCCCCCAAGGAAGGATTCTCTGGACAGCTGCTCCGGGCCAACCTTGACTGCCCGTCCTCTTCCTTGGTGGTCCTGTTCTTCAGGGGCTGCCATCCGTCCTCCACCCCGGACACTGACAGGGGTGCCTTGGTCAAGAGATCCATGTTCCACTATCCAGAGAGCTTGGTCTTGAGAGTAAGAAGTTTGGGCCCTGGCACAGGTCCCAGGGGACTCAGAGATGAGCAAAGCGGCGACCTTTCTCCCTCAGGCTGGCAGCGCCACAATGCATTTGACAAGGGACTAGGCAGGGACTTTTCGCCTACCCCATCCTGCTATGGAGGACTTACAGGCTACACTTTGAAATCCTCTTGGCAATAGTTGGGGCAGAGAGCCTCTGGGTAGGGGAGATTGATTTCCTCACTTTTAGCAGCAGCCCGATATTTTTATTTTTCACCGAGACCCATACATTGTGCAGCCAGATCTTTTTACCTTCTAACATTGTCAAAAGTGTTAGGTTTCTCTACCGTACCTTCCTGATCATGAAAAGTGGATCCAGATTCCAGACTTAACTCTGTCTCGTTAACTTCCATAGCACCTTAAAGATATCCCTACTTGCTACCTTCTGTGGTCTAAAAAGATTGCTTTTTGCATTTTGGAAATTTGTTCAGTGGCCTTTAAGCAAAACGTATCCATTATTATTAGAAGTAGAACTCCTTGAAGTATGAATTTAGGAATTTAATACTGTTCTCTTAAAATCATTAAAACCATTTTAACACCTGATTTTTTTAAAAAAATCAACTAATACTTCACATAAAAATGAGTAGATTGATGATTCAGATGATCTTAAATAATTTTACTTTTAATTGGCATTTTCTTTTTAAACTGTATGTGAACTGTTAACACAGCAGGCAACATTTGAAGACCTGCAGGCATTCTCATATATCCGGAACGAAACTATACACACAGATGATGCTAAATACATATTTTGAAACGTTTCAGTTCATTAATCACCTACAGATGCAGTTTATCTGGCAAGTGAATTTATTTAACACACAGACAGATGGATAGAATCAATGAGGTGGTTAGGTGTCACATAAATTGGAACTTAGAATCTTTCCCACAAGAGTCTAAAATATTTTTAAAGCTAATTTACTCTAAAACTATGATAATTCTAATATAATTTTCTTCTGTATCTTAGCTAAGGTTGAAAATCAAAACAGTAACCCAAAAATTGTCAGATTATATTGCATATATACTCATGGAGTATAGGATGGCCAGGATTTCTGAGCCACAGATTACTGACCAGAGGCAAAGTCCTCGCAATGGTAAGATGTTTAAGAAAATGAAGCCACAATATTAAGAAAGTATATTAATAAATATTTCCACTATTTTATGTTTGTTTTAAACAGAGAATTGACAGCCTTGGCCAGTGTGGTTCAGTTGGTTGGAGCATCACCCAGTAAACCAAATGGTCATAGGTTTCATGCCCACTCTCTTTCTTCTTTCCTCTTGCTCTAAAATCAATAAACATGTCCTCAGGTGAGGATCGAAAAAAACCTGGAAAAACGGGCACTTTGGTATGGGGAATGTAGTAGTATTGTATTGGAATTACAACCTCATCTGAATTTGTGTAATATAAGTGATGACAGAGGAAATCATTGTTTTGAAGCTTCTATGTTCACAGCTCTACTGAAATCATTCTGACAAAAAACACTAGAAAAATATAAAATCAATTCTATGGTCATAACTTCCGGAAATTTTATATATACACACACACAAAATATGTATATGATCAGGTCAATCTGAACAGTCTGTACAGAAAGTACTTTAATGTTACTGTCTAGGTTTATCAAGTACTAGTTATTTAAGTTATTAGAATAGAGTTGGAGAAACAAAGTGTGTAACACTTTGCACTTTCCCTTAAGTACTTTAAAATCAGGTTAATCTGCTTTTAGTCTTCTTAAAAGTTATTAATAAAAATGGAGTATACAATATAACCAAATCTATTGTTAAAACCAATTATTCTTTAAAAAAATATATAGTCCACATGTTATTGGTATTGAAACATATACTCAAGGTTTCATATACTCAAGATTTCACATACATCCTGTTGTTACATAACTACAGTTTGTGAGACTTTCAACATGGATTGCTATTTGGCAAAGAATATTATATATTTTTAAATGAGATATGGTCCAATAGTTGAAAGAATTTGATTCAAACACACATGCAATGATATATTTTTAAATACTTTGTAATCTATTAATTCTGAAACAGATGCCAGTTATTATTGACAGACAGATGACTTTTCTATATCTAGTTGGTTTTATGAAATTATTTTTGCCTCTCTTCAACAAATGGTGTTGGGAGATCTGGACAGCTACATGCAAAAAAAAAAAAAAAATGAAACTCGACTACCAACTTACACCATACACAAAAATAAACTCAAGATGGATATAAGCCATGACACCATAAAATTCCTAGAGGAGAACACAGGCAGAAAAATCTCAGATATTCCACACAGCAATGTTTTCACCAATACATCCCCTAGAGCAAGGGACATAAAGGAAAGAATAAACAGCTGTAGCTGGTGTGGCTCAGTGGATTGAGTGCCAGCCTGCAAACTAGAGTGTTGCCAGTTCAATTCCTAGTCAGGGCACATGCCTGGGTTGGGGGGCCAGGTCCCCAAGGGGGGCCTGCAAGAGGCAACCACATGGTGATGTTTCTCTCCCTCATTTCTACCTTCCTTCTCCTCTCTCTAAAAATAAATAAATAAAATCTTAACAAAAGAAGGAGAAAAGAAAACATCAGCAAAATGAAAAGATAACTAACTGTATGGGAAAACATATTTACAGGTGATACCTGGGAAATGGGTCTGATCTCCAAAATATATAAAGAATACACGGGACTCCACTCCAGGAAGACAAACAACCCAATTAAAAAGCGTGCAGCCCTTGCTGGTGTAGCTCAGTGGATTGAGTGCGGGCCTGTGAACCAAAGGATTGCGGTTTGATTCCCATTTAGGGCACATGCCTGGATTGCAGGCCAGTTCCCAGCAGGGGACATACGAGATGCAACCACACATTGATACTTCTCTCCCTCACTCCTTCCCTCCTAAAGATAAAATAAATAAAATCTTTAAAAAAAAGTGCAAAATACCTGAACAGACACTTCTCTAAGGAGGACATACAGAGAGGGCCTAAGACATGAAAGGATGCTTAGCATCACCAGCCATCAAAGAGATGCAAATTAAAACCACAATGAGATACCACTTCACACTTCTGACAACGATTGGCCATCATAAGCAAATAAAAAAACAAGTGCTGACAAGTCTGTGGAGAAAAGGGAACCCTAGTGCACTGTTGTTGGGAATGCAGACTAGTGCAGCCACTTTGGAAAACAGTATGGAATTTCCTCAAAAAACTGAAAATGGAATTACCTTTTGACCCAGCAATTCCATAGCTGGGATTATACCCTAAGAAACCTGAAACACCAATTCAAAAGAACCTATGCACCCCAATGTTCATAGCAGCACAATTTACAATAGCCAAGTTCTGGAATTAGCCTAAATGACCATCAGTAAATGAGTGGATCAAAAAACTCTCATTTATGCAATGGAATTCTATGCAGCAGAGAGAAAGAGGGAGCTCCTACCCTTTGTGACAGCATGGATGGAACTGGAGAGCATTATGCTAAGTGAAATAAACCAGACAGTGAATGACAAATACCACATGATCTCACCTGTAAGTGGAACCTAATCAATGAAACAAACAAGTAAGCAAAATAGAACCAGAGACATTGAAATAAAGAACAAACTGATAGCAACCAGAATGGAGAGGGTAAGGGGATAATGGGGGAAAGAAGGAGGAGGGTCATCAAGGAACATGTATAAAGGACCCATGGACAAAGCCAATAGGGCTAGGATTGAGTGTAGGGGGTAGGGTTGGGAAAATGGGAACAACTGCAGCTGAACAACAATAAGAAAAAAAAAACACTACCTTTACAGAAACAAAAAATAATAATTTTTGTAATTTATTCACGGCTAGGAATAAAGAAGTGTCTAGATAAACAGATAGTTGGAAGTGATTTTAGAATTCACAACTAATCAAAATAGCTAAAGGTAGTCACTTATGTCTATATTCAGAATAGCATTAAATATGTGTAAGTTTGTAGCACAGTTTCCAGTACATAAATGTGTTTTATCAATAATATTTGTATCAAATAGATATATTATTCATTTGTTTTATGTAAACTCTGTCTCAGCTTTCCAGCCATGTTTGTCTCTCAGATTTTATATTCTAGCAGCCTGATAGCTTATTAGAATATCTAGGTCCTATATACCTAGGTCAGGGAAATTGCATTTCATCCTCCACAATAGTGAGCCCTTGGCCAATACCTTGTGATTTTTCATGCTCTGTAGTACTCATTAAAGGAATCTCTTGGGGATACTTTTTCATTGTGAAAAATGAGATAATTTATATATTTAGTTGATGAAGTGTTGTTGGACTACAACCAAACTCTTTCTACAATGTCTAATACATGCACCACTGTCCTTGTGGGACAAGAGCACACTCATTTAGCTGGCAGCTTAATCCACCTCTGGGGAAAATTTTACATGTGATGTATCTGATAATTAAATCTTAAAAGGCAGATAAGTTTTTCAGACAGAAAAGTCATCATTTAAATTTCAAATAAAATGAACAATTAAGTTGAAAGATGTGTTAAAATATAACCTGGAGTATAAAAAATAAATGATGACTTATTTGTGGGTTTGAAATGCAAAAGATCCAGAATCACTTGTCTCACCCCAAAACTCAACTTGATTATCTTTTAAAAAATACAAATTGTATAATAGCCTAATATTTATTTATCAACAACTGTAAGTAACTTTTCATAATCCTTGAGAGTCAGACTTGTTTACTAAAAAAAAGAAGTTTTTCACTCATCTGTAGTTACATACCATTAGTGACAATTTTAAAATTGATGCAGAATTTCTGACTTTATTACACATATATTAGATAAATGAGTCATTATTTTAAACTATTCAATGCATGTGTGACCAAGTAGCACCACCCAAGTTTAAGGGACATATTCTTAGAAAATATGCACCCCTGCAAAAAATATGAGGCCAACAGAAAAAAACAACTGACAGGGAGATTGAGCCTATGGATAAATTCATGTAAACCATGTGAGAAATTATATTTACTAAAGTAAAAGAATAAGCACATGCACTCAATAAAAATAATTCTAGTGAAACTATCTCCATTTTGTAGTACTAGAGATTTTAAACTTTTTCTTGTTTATTTTAAAAAGATTATTGCTTTCTGCTATGCAAAAATATGTGCTTGTTAAATTTGCTTTGTTACTGGTAATAGGCATATTTAGTATTTTACTTATATTTGGCATCACTTTAAATAATTCATTTTCCTCTAAATATTATATCATTCAGATCAATGAACTGTACTATTCTCAATTCTAGAAGTGCAGATTGGCTTGAATATTTGATATGTTTGAATTGACTGTCACTTAAATATGGAATAGCTGAGGAGTATGAAAACATCTGAAATTGAGCCCCCCACCTCTTCTTATTACCTCCCCTAGCTCATTTTCTTTGTTAGCCACAGAGAATTTACACCACTGAAAGTAGATGTTGGGGCAGCTTAGCAAATTTGATCCATTATTTTAAAACACAGTTGATATACTACTATTGGAAAAATGATTTATTGGAAAAGAACTTGAAGTTGGGAGCAGAAAAGTTTTATTCTAGACCTAGTTCTGCTCTTGTGTCTCTTCTGGATTTATAATGAGAATAAAACTGTTTAAAGACCAGAATAGGACTTCCCTTCCCTACAAATGCAAATGTTTAGTTTGTGAAACACACAGGAATATGTCAATCCAAACTTCCTTATGCAAAGATGTATACCCACTGAAGCAATTATGTTGAAATGAGTCTTCACAGATGGCTGTATTCTATAGTGGCTAGAAAGCTTTATGAGCTTTTTCCCTTTGGTTTTCATTGACTTGAACTCAGATAAGAGTTTAAATCAAATGTTGGGCAGGAGGTGTTTGAAAAACTATACTTCAGAGAGAATTGAATCAATAGATATTGAATTAATAGAATATTGTTAATACTTTCAATAATTAAAATTTAATTCAAGTCCATTTTACTTCAAGAACATAGTTTTTAACTGATTTTTACAGTAAACTGTTATAATATTTATTTTTATTGAGTTATTATATTTCAAACATTACTTTTATTTTATTCCTAGTAAGTAGAGATGCTCACATATGATAATATTTATTTGGTACATATAAGCCCAATTGTAATGATATATGACTGTCTATATAAGTTAACATGATGACTTGAAGTATTATTATACTGATTTGCAAATATGTTTTATTATAAACTATTTTATATGTTACTATTTTGTTTGGTTTCAATCATTATTCTCTATAGTTCAGTCTATTTGTATTGCACATTATAATTTTCAAAGATATGTTATTCTGATGAGGATGAAGCTCAGAATGGTCAAAATGCCTATAAAGGACATCCAGTTAGCAGATGGGTACCCAGGATTCCAACACACAAGATTGCCCTATGAAAAATATCAAAATGAAACAGCCTACATTTGTGTAATGTTTCACTATTTTTTCACATGAATTCTCATTTTGACAATGTGGTGATTGGGGGAGGGGGGAGGGGGAAATAAAGGGGATAAATGGCCATAAAAAAACAATTAAAATAAATTGAAAAAATAAAAATAAATTGAAAATAAAAAATAAAGAACAAAAAATAATCAAGGAATTCTCATCTTGAATTTGAAAGTCATGACTCTAAAATAGGAAGTGTGTATTTGTGTAATTCAAGACCAAAATATAAATTAAATACACATGAGTTAGAAGACTAGGAAGGGTTTAAAGGATATGGCTTCTGTTTGTGAATCGAGCAAAAGAAGTAGAGGCTTTCATTTTAACCAATCACTTCAATTCTCTGAGACTCAGTTTCCTCATCTGTACCATGAGATGTATGGACTATGTGAGTGCTAATCCATCTTCCAACGCTTGGTGTTTCTCTCTCTGATTCTACCTATGTCGGGGCTGGAAAAATACCCACAGACAGGTAATGAAATTTTTTCATCACCCCGACTTGATTTGTAGCACATCATTTCATGAAAGCTCATATTAATGAAGGTTAAACCAAAGTATTATATCATACTTGATTTAATGCTAAAATGTACTTTCTGTCATGTGGGTGTTTACATTGACCTGTTTGGATTTGATTACTGTAGTGCCTAAATGATTCATTCTTTAATAAGCATTGTGTGAAACCTATAATCTTAATATGTCAATTTTTTTCTATAGTAGCCATCTAGTCTGAATAGATTAAAAGTTTCAAAATGATTATTCCAACTAGTGCCATGGATCAGTTAATTTTTCTTATGTTGGTAACATTCTTAATCACAAAGCACTACATTTATTCAGGAATTCTCAGAAAATGTTTTTTGATTAACCCCTCCTCTGTAAGTTGTATGTTTCTTTGCTTGTTTGTTTCTTTAGAACAGAAAATTTTGCAGAATAATGGGTCCATGTTCTTAACTTGTGTAGTGACATAATCCCAAGTCAGAATAAATACAGAGAGACAGAGGCACTTCTGCAGCACTTCCCAAAATATTTTCTGAGAAACATTATTCCCATGACATGTTTTCTGAGGTCAAACAATTTAAGAAAATATTGCATCTTCTCAGTAATGCACCTGCCATCACTTTTTATGCTTCCCCTCCGAGGGCAGAGAAGCAGAAATAACACACTCTTAGGCAATCTATAATCTGCAGAGTATATATTTTACAGCACAGTAGAATAATAAGGAAACATTTTAATTACAATGAGGAATAATTTAATTTAAATATAAAATTACTTTAATAAGTTTTATATTTTGTTAATTTCTACTTGGTTCAATTATTCCTTAAACTATATTACACATTTTGCCAGAATGATAAAAAATAGGCAGTATATTCAGTTTCTGAGGTTTGAGCATATTCTTACAATAATCAAGGTACAGCAAGATTCTAACATGGCTCAAGTCTGGTGAGAGAGGGCAGAGTGGTATGATCTTATAGACCCAACATGATGACAAATCCTGTAGGGCCTTTAAGGCTTATTAAGGTAAGGAATTCTCAATCCTAGGAGAGGTCATAGGAGGGTTTGAAACAAAATAAATGATATAATCTCTTTATACTTTGAAAAGATAGCCATGGCTCTGCATCATAAATAGAGCACAGCTGTGTTTTAATGTTAGAATGAATGATGATGGCAAGTCCACTGCTTAAGGATGTACCTTTGGGGGATGTTTCTCCAAATGTTATCATATTGGGTAGAGAAGCAAAGTTGGAATTACTTGATTTTATATAGCAACTTGTTTTTAGAATTAAATGAGGTAATATTTGAGTGCTTAACAACAGTGATTAGTAAAAGGTGGTGCTAAATATAAACATGTGTGTCAGATAATTGTAAATCATCTCTTCATGTATGGCAGTATGGAGAGAGTGTATGCAGACAGTTTGCTAAACTAGAAAATCACAATTGCCAACCTTTAACGGACTCTTGCTGTTTATCAGTATTTTCTCTATTATTTTTATGCTCTTCAGCCATTTGTCTTGCTTTCTTAATTCTCCTAAAAATGTATACCCTCATAATTCCTGGTAATTTTACCACATATTCATAGTAGAATATATATATATACACAGACACAGACACAGACACAGACACATATATCCAACCCATATTAAACATGCATTGTGCTAAAAAGTGTTCAAAATACATTTCATTAATCTTAACATCCCTCTAAATGAAATTATGTTCTTATTGCTGCTAAACAGATGTGGAACATGACACACAGAGGTGTTAAGTAAGCTCCCCAGGGTCACACTGCTGCTAAAAGTCAAAGCAGGAAATTCAGACTCTAACAGTCTCACCCAAAAGTCTCACTACACTAATCATTCCCTTCTCAATACAAATTTAAAAATCTAGTGGCTAGAGCACTCTCTGCAAGGTTCATGTTCCCGGCAAAGTCTAATCCTTCTTCACATTTCCTGGATCTTGACTTCTCCATTGTTCATATTCTGTTTCTTCAGCTCACTCCAATGCTTATTCCCATCAATATTCAAACTTGTTCGAGTATTCTGCATATTTGCAAATCTTTTCTTTTAAGCAGATAATATTTTTCTCTTTCTTTTGGGGGCAACTTTCTTAAAACATCTGTCAGCATAGGATGTCTGCTTCTTCAATACCTGTTTCTTTTTAAAATGATTTTTCAATTTTTTCCCAAATAATGGTGAATTCATCCATGTTATTATATACTACAGATAAATTAGAGTTCCTTTCAACCCACTCCCAAAACAGTGAACTTTCGGAGACACTAGTCTTAACAGTTTGGTGTTATTCTTCTAGATTTTTTTTTTTTTTTTTTGCAAATACACACACATTTTAGGAACTATTTAGGGTTTTTCAGGTGTGGTTTATCTTAATAAGAATATTAATAATACTGGATAAGAATACTGGAATGTTATATTATTCTATATTATATGTTTTGATATGTGGTAATATAAAACTATAACTATCTGTTTAGTTTCAACAATTCTAGTTCATTTGCTTTGCAATATGAATTTAAGAATAACATACTCAACGGTGGGCCGGGATGGGGGTAAAAGACAGAAAACTGTACAAGAACAACAATTAAAATAAATTTTAAAAAATAATGAAAGAAAGAAAGACAGAAAGAAAGACAGAAAGAAAGAAAGAAAGAAAGAAAGAAAGAAAGAAAGAAAGAAAGAAAGAAAGAAAGAAAGAAAGAAAGAGAAAGAAAGAAAGAAAGAATAACATACTCAAAACTTTTTCTACTCTTTCTTATAAAGCAGGGGCTAGAAACCTTGTATACCACCATGATGGCTAACTTTGTGTGTCAGCTTGACTAAGACCTGAGGTGCCCAAATACTTGGTTAAACATTATTCTGGGTGTTTCTGTGAGAATGTTTTTGCACAATATCAACATTCAAATCTGTAAACTGAGTAAAACTTAGAATACTTCCTATTACAGGTAGACTTCATCCAGTCAACTGAGGACTGAATAGAACAAAAAGACTCACCCAAAGTAAGAAATAATTTCTCTTGCCTGACACCATTTTGGCTGGGACATTTGCATTTTTCCTGCCATTGGTCTCAAAGTAAAACAATTTTTCTTCCTGGGTCTTAGGCCTGCTGGCCTTCTGAGTGGAACTATAACATCAACTGTACTGGCTCTCCAGCCTTCAGACTGAGACTAGTACTGTAAACCGTTGACTCTCTTGGGTGTCCAGCTTTCCATTCTGATTCACCGTGCGCATCTTGGGACTTGACAGCCTCCATAATCATGTGCCCTGATTTTTTTTTTTTTTTTTAGTAAAACATTATACACACACACACAGACATACTTGGTTTTATTTCTCTGGAAAATTCTGACTAATACAACCTCATTTCCTAGTTTCTCTTGTAAGCATTGCTTTTATTTCACCAACAAGTTATTTGAAAGGAGACCTGAAAGGTGGAACAGGAATATCATTTCATCCAGAAGCAACTAAATCAAGTATGACTGTGGAAATAAACAAAGCCCTCCCAAATGAGAACAAGCGGCAGGTGAAAGCTATTTATTCAGAGCTTGTAATAAGCAAGGGAGTCAAGAACCATCCAATGCATTTGACAGAAACTCAAAGACAGGCAGAGAAGTGGAGATGCTTTATAATGCAGAAAAGGGAAGGCTTCATACATGCCCTGATTGAATACTGTTGGCATAAGGGGGCTTTAGGTAGGCTAACTAGAAGTAGGTCGTGCAATGTGATTGGGAATAGGTACAAATTTGGGTTCTCCATTTGTCCCTGAGTTGGAATCAGGGACCAAAAAAAAATATTACTATTAAACTTTTGGTCATTTTTGGCTAATTTCTGTGGGATTATTGTTTGACTTCCTGAATTGGTGGGCTACATATTTATACATGATCTAGTTGTCTGTTCTTATATTTGATTTCTTAAGTCACCCATTTTGGTCATTCTCTCACTTGTGAGATGTTGATCAACTCAAAGAAAGCAAGAGATTCGGATCTTTACCAATTAGAGCTTATTTAGTTATCTTCAAAGACAAGTGTAGAATAAGATCTTGACCTTTTTGTTTTTGTATCATCATAGTAATTATCTGATTAGAGAGCAGCTCTTCAGAAGCATTTAAGTTTCTGAATAGAATGAAACAGATCAACATCATAATCACAAAAACAAGTACATTTAATAATCCCAATGAGATACTTTGGAAACAAGAATTCCAGTTACCCAACCCAGGTCAAATCTCATAGGCTATGAGGACCAACCTTAGAAAAGCAAATAGCTTTTCCCCCCCTTAAAGTGATGTACAGCCTTTTCTACCTGCCTGGTTTATTGATCCAGATACAATGACACAGAATCCACCAAGACTAACCAATAAGAAATCTACACTGTTATTACTAATCAAGCTAATGAGTTGAACTTGATCTGTATGTCATTCAGGGCAGAGGTGGTATCATTAATAACTTCTGCCAGTATGAGCAATATTGCTCATGCCTGAGTAATTAACAGTGACTATATTTTGGAGTTCATGTCTATGCTGGAATTTCCTGAATTATGCATTAGGATCTCTAATAGTTTCTTCCAGATGCTAAGTATTTGGTCAGTTGCCCTATGGAGTTTTTTTTTTTTTTTTTTAATTCAAATTTAGAATTTCCTAGGGTCTGATCAGCACAACAGACTATAACAGTCTAGGTGGCTTAAACACCAGATTTATTTCCTTGTAATTTCAGAGGCTAAAAGAATCAAGACCAAGGTGTCAATGGGACTGATTTCTTCTGAGGGCCCTTATCCTTGTATTGTAGATGACCTTCTCTGTATCTTCACTTGGTCTTTCCTCTGTACATGTCTGTATCCCAATCCCTGGTGTTCCTCTTATAAGAACACAAGCCATATTGGATAAACCCTAATCTATCTTGATGAATTATAATCTATTCTGTTTTTTCATAAATTGTGCATTATAATTAAATTATGTATTTCCTATTTAGTGTTGTCAATTAATTACAAATAAATAGAGCTCCACAACTTTTAAAGTAGCTAATATTAACTTACATGCCTTTTTAATAAAAAACTGATATACTTCTCCTTTTTAAATGCTTTAGTATAAATATACTATCAAATTGGAGTCTGTAAATATTGAATTTAGGGAACAAATGCAATTAATAAATTTAGATATATTCTTTAAAGATCCAAAAATAAATTTACCAAAAAGGAAGTTATATGGAAATCTTAGAAAACAGTGGGAGGAAATATATTCTTTAGTTTATCTAAAAATAAACTTTTCTAAAAAAATTATTTTATTATTGTTCAATTACAGTTGTCTGCATTCCCCCCCACTCCCCCCCACTCCAGCCAAAACCACCTCCCTCCCTTGCTTCCACCCTCCCCCTTGGTTTTGTCCATGTGTCCTTTATAGTAGTTCCTGAAAACCCTTCCCCCCATGATCCCCTCCCATGTCTCCTCTGGTTATTGTTAAATTGTTCTTAATTTCAACTCTTCTGGTTATATTTTGTTTGCTTTTTTCTTTGTTGATTATGTTCCAGTTAAAGCTAAGATCTTATGGTATTTGTCCCTCATCGTCTAGATTATTTCACTTAGCATAATGCTCTCCGGATCCATCCATGCTATCACAAAGGGTAGGAGCTCCTTCTTTCTCTGTGCTGAGTAGTATTCCATTGTGTAAATGTACCAGAGTTTTTTGATCCACTCATTTATTGATGGGCACTTAGGTTGCTTCCAGCACTTGGCTATTATAAATTGTGCTGCTATGAACATTGGGGTACATAGGCTATTTTGGACTGATGTTTCAGAGTTCTTAGGATATAATCCCAGCAGTGGAATTGGTAGGTCAAAAGGCAGTTCCATTTTTAGTTTTTTGAGGAAATTCCATGCTGTTTTCCACAGTGGCTGCACCAGTCTGCATTCCCACCAACAGTGCACTACAGTTTCCTTTTCTCCACATCCTCTCCAGCACTTTTTTTTTTATTTGTTTATGATGGCCATTCTGATCGGTGTGAAATGGTATCTCATTGTGGTTTTAATTTGTGTCTCTGTGATGGCTAGTAATGCTGGTCATCTTTTCATATGTCCCTGAGCCCTCTGTATGTCCACCTTGGAGAAGTGTCTGTTCAAGTCTTTTGCCCATTAACAATAAATTTTTGATATGATTTTACCTGTGAGTAATGTTGACACTTTAAAGATTTCTAATGCATATTTGTCTAGAAACTATTAGAAAAGGATGTATTAGAATCATTTATAATCTTTCCTGTTTGTTAGACCTGTGCTGTAGGGCAGCAGAATTGAGGGAATGATCTTGACTGTCTTATTGTGAAATTGATCCTGCTTTGCTGGAATTTTCATTTTTCCACATTTAGCTGTAAAGTATTTTGATACATGACTTGAGAAAATAAGTGAAAATGTTATATTACATTACTTCTTGAACTAATGCATCAGGGAATTTAGCTGTAATACTTCATGTTTTGATCCAATCTTAAAGAAAGTCTAAATTAGAACTTAAAGAGGAATTAGATAGAATTAATTCATCAGACAATAGTAGAAAAAAGGATCTCTGTCATCATATACTATAATAGGGGTACCGAAAATTTAGGATCAAGAAATAATATGTCTTTAGACTGTTCAGATTTAACAGGTATAGTAAGGTCTTAAATTATTTACCAGAATAAATCTAAATTCTGTTATATTTTGATTTATAATACTAAGTCTAATCACAGAGTTTCTCCTTCAAATTATTTTTTAAATTGTTTAGGTTTTCCTAAGCACACCATTATCTATAACTTAGTAGGTATATGAGTTCATTTAAATGATTTTATTTTTTTCCATAAAAATTTAAAAGAACAACTTTTTAAAAGTCTTTAAAATCTCTAATTTTATTTCTTATAAATTTTGCATATATAGTAATAAAAATAAGAACAATAATTTATGTAGCACTTAGTGTCTTGTATAGTTCTTAGCATTTTATATGTATTAAAACATTTAATGCATCACACAGCATCTAACACAACATTAGCAAATTCTAGTCTAGTATTGAGAAATTACATCACCAAAGGAGCTCTTATTAATAGGCTAATTAACTGTATAAAAAAAAATCAATCTCAGGCTGGAGTGATTCAGTGGATTGAATGCCAGCCTGTGAACCAAAGGGTCGCTGGTTCCATTCCCAGTCAGGGCACATGCCTGAGTTATGGGCCATGCCCCCATTGTGGACTTCCAAGAGTCAACCACACATTGATGTTTCTCTCTCTCTCTTTTTCCCTCCCTTCCCCACTCTCTAAAAATAAATTAATGAAATCCTTAAAAAAATAAAATAATTCTTTTTTTAAATCAAGATTTTCTAAATCTTACTGATGAAACAAGAGGTTAATATATCATTTGATTCTAATAGTGACTATTTTCTGTTGTTTTGTTTTTCATTTTTACCCTTTTATTGAATTTATTAAGATGACATTGATTAATAAAATTATATGTTTGTAGGTATACAATTCTTAATACATCATCTGTATATTGTATTTTGTGTTCACCCTATACCCTGTACACCCTGTACACCCTCTTCTACCTTTCTCTACCACCTTTTCCCACTGGAAATCACCATACTGATGTCTCTATTCAAGTGCCTTGTCCATTTTTTAAGTTGGATTTTTTGGGAGGCAATGAATTGTGTAAGCTTTTTAAATAAATTTTGGATTATAAATCCTTATCAGAAGTATCATAGACAAGTATGTCCTCCCATTCAGTGTGTTGCCTTTTCATTTTGTTGATTGTTTTCTTCAAACAAGAAGAAATAAAATGCATTCAAATTGGAAAGGATGAAGTAAAACTGTCATTATTTGTAGATGACATGATATTATATGTAAAGAACCCTAAAGATTCCATGAAGAACCTACTAGAAACTGATAAATTAATTTAGTAAGGTAGCAGGATACAAAATTAATATCCAGAAATCAGTTGCATTTTTATGCACTAATAGAAAGGGAATTTAAGAAAACTACCCTGTTCATAATTGCTTAAAAAATAAAATAATAAAATAAAATAAAATAAAATAAAATAAAATACCTAGGAGTAAATTTAACCAAGGATGTAAAACACCTATACTTGGAAAATTATAAGACACTGAAGAAAGAAACTGAAGAAGATACAAATAAGTGGAAGGATATGCCATGTTCATGAATAAAAAGAATTAACATAATTAAATTGTCCGTTCAAAATAATCTATGAATTCAAAGCAATTCCTATTAAAATATCAATGGCATATCTTACATACCTAGAAAAATATCCCAAATATTTATATAGAACCACAAAAGACCCCAAATAGTCTCAGTATTCCTGAGAAAGAAGAAAAAGATGGAAGTATTATACTATTTGATATCAAACTATACTATAAGCCCATATTAATCAAAACAGCATGGTACTGCCATAAAAAAAAGAGACATGTAGATCAGTAAATCCATACAGAGAGCCCAGAAATAAGTCTACATCTTTATATTCAAATAATATTTGACAAAGGAGGCAAACCTATACAATGGGTAAAAGTAGTCTATTCATTAAATGGCATTGGGAAAATTGGACAGATACATGAAAAAATGAAATTTGACAACCTTCTTATACCATACACAAGAATAAACTTGAAATGAATTTAAAGTCTTAAATGTTAGATCTAAAATCATAAAAAAATTAAAAGAAAACATAGGCCCACAAAGCTGGGACATTTCTCATAGCAGTATTTTTTCCTGAAATATTGCCTTGGGCACAGGAAACAAAAGTAAAAATAAACAAATGGGACTATATCAAACTAATAATGGAACTTTATTTGCACTGAGGAGCATGCATAAAATCAGGAATAATCAGATCCTGTCCTGGCTTTAGTCTTTATGTTAGTTTTTAGTATTTATTTTAATTCTTCTAGTCATTTGAAACTTGGTATAATGCTTCTATGTGTTTACTAGAATTAAAATGTTTTCTCTCATATAATTTACATATTTAATTCAAGTTTTCTGTTAGCTACACCTTTCTGGTTCTGTTAGATTTTAATTGACTACATTTTTTTCTGTTTGCATAGTGTTCCAATTAATTAATCACAGAATTCTGAATGCTAAACTCAATGCTTTCCTTTGTTTTTCACTCACTCATTCAGTTATTGAAAAATATTTATGGCATCCTCTACATAATTCACCACGTTAAAAGTGGAGAATGCAATAGTGATAACATAGTCATCACTCCATGTCTCCTTGAGCCATTTTCTATAATAGATACACTGACCATTTTTTTCTTGTATGGGGAATTTTGATTTCTATCAGATTTTCTATCATGAATTCTGCTGGCATTTCTTGTTTGTTTTCTTATTGAGGACCAATAAAATATTATGCACCTACAAGTTTTAAAAGACCTGAGTAATTAAATTGGAGTAAGGTTATCCACACTTTCCATTTTGCCATAAGAAACAAAGGTTTTTCATATATATTTCCACTGAAGGGAGAATCTAACAAAAATTAAAACTTGTATAATTCACTAGAGTTTCTAATAAAGGACAGACAATATCTTAACCAGCATACCGAAAGTTTGCAAGCTATCTAGTTCCTTTATTTCTTTAGGAAATATATTTATTGAAAGTTTTGAAGGTTAAAATATGGAGCAGACAATAAGTGCCTATAATATACAAGCACAGGAAGAAAAATGATGCAAAGCTGTCCTTAATTTTTCTTGTCTAAGCACTGTAAATACATAATCTCCTTTAGATTTCAGTGGAAATGTGTGCTGTTTTCCAGACACACACACACACAGAAACAGAGGTTTAAGAAATTAAATAACATGGCTGAGATTAATTAAGTGATTCTTTTAAGATGGCAAATATATTTTGTTAACCCGAACAATAAAAATGAGGCATGGGAAACAAAGAGCATGAATTCAATTTAATTCCTGTAGTGACACAAAAGTTCTTTTTCTGTAAGCCTTTTCCAAAAATAATCAGTGGTTTGCTAATTGTTGTGTTAAGTTTAGATAGTAAATATTTAGGCTCTGTAAGCAATGTGGTTGCTCTCACAACTACTCAACTCTGATGTAGCTGAAAAAGTGGCCATAGATAACAAGCAAACTAATAGACAAGGTTGTATTTTTTAACACTTTATGTACTTATACAAATGGGCTGTTTTTTGTCTGTGAGCCATTGTTTGCTTACTTCTGCTTTGGAACTGGATCAAATATCATATGAATTTAAAATCTGATGGACATTGAGAAATCTAGCTCTCAGAAGATTGCATTGATCAGCCTACCAAATTATATGATTTGCAGCATTTTCTCACTTTAAATATTAACAGGCAAGTGGTGAGACAATTGCTGATAACCTGGCTATATTTGTCTTAGTTCCTTTGTAAAAAGCAGAAGCTGAAGTTAGAGGTTAGGTTTTAATGACTTTTGGAAGACACAATCCCAAGGCAATGAGAATGAGGAAAACTCAGCAAGGCAGGAACAGTAAGAAACCAAACACAGAATGATATGTTACCAAGGTGCTTACTCCGTCATAAAGAAAATGCATTCCAGGCTCACAAGAAAACTCTGAGAAGGGACAGAGAAGAAATCATTGCATTAGAGTCTTTCTAGGAGAAGCTAAGAGGTAGGGAATTTATTAGTTATTCTTTCTCTGTATTGTATTCCATTGGTCAGTTTGATCCATACAATTATAATTTTCTTGAATTACTGAATTGCATAACCCACTATCTTAGGCCTCCTGAGGCATTAATTGAGTTTTATCATCTTCCTCCTGGACAACCATTCTGAATTTCCCAAACTTGAAGAAATATTTAAACTTTTCTGAGAAGCTTGTCTGCAAAAGAAATCAAGAACCCCATCTCTTAAGGGCCTGAACCTTTAGTAATCATGTTCTTTTTGGATTGTTACTGCTGAAATTCCATAGAGAGTTTTAAGACTATCCCAAAATAGATCACTGCTGAGGCTGCCCAACCTCAGGATTGTATATCACCGAAGACCTACCTCATTGAAAGTCACTGAGTCCCATGCTCTGAGTCCCGTGGTCCCATGGTACTTAGTTTTCACTCTGGTCCAACAATGAACACGGAATTATATTTTTATGTGTTGAGAAGAAGAAAATGGTATGGCCTTCTTACAGAAACTTAGGGCCATAACTATTTTTGTTTACCAAAGACTCACATACTCCTATTTCAACAGATTCCTGTAGCTTCATAAAATATGTGAATAATTTAACCCAAGTGTCATGAAAACTTGAATAGCCACCTAGATTTTATGAAGTGATCATTTTTTCCATTGGGATTCTACTCAATCCCCAAATAAGCAGACTTTTGAGTCAACTAAAAAATCATTTGTACAAATGTTTCAAATGTTTTCTGACTATGAATCCAAAGATACCCATTAGGTAAGGAAAATAATGATGTCCCTTAACAAGAAAAAGATATTCCCAGGCAACTCAGATGGACTTCCCCAAAATTTAACTAACAGTTGGCCCCTGAATCTTTAGGCTTTTCCCCCATTCTCTGTCATGCATTCAATTATTATAATTTTAGGGTGCTTATTATTTATTTATAAACAATCTAATGAAAAAGATTTAATCCATAAATTGACCAAGTACTGTTTTGTGGAATGCCAAAAATCAAGATTTCTGCAGACAATTATGAGCCAAAGTAGGAGAATCAACAGCCTTGATGTAAGACTATTAAGATACATTTTTGTCCATGTCTTGGAAACTTGAACTACTTCTGATTCTTCTAGCTTATAGTTATTAATAACAAAAGATTCACTAGTTAGTTGCTTCATATCGAATACTAGAATCTCCATTTCTCTTCTCTAGGAAAGATATCATTGTGAGGCTGAGTCATGTAAGAAACAAAAAGATAGGTTTAAACAGGAAAATATGTTTTATTAGAAAAATATAATAATTGGAGGAGGGTTTGGAAGGCTGAGAATGCTGTCAGATCATGATCTAAAGGGACACTTTCAGGTTTTGATGATGGTCAGGGACTTAGAAGAAAAGTCATTAAAAACTGGTGACAAGAAAATTTGAGGAAGAGTTATGTGAATAGATCCTCTGGAGAAGCAAAGGTAATTTCCATGCCCTATGCGTGTTCACCAAAGGGTGACCCTACAAAGGAAGATTATAATGATCAAGTAGATAAGATGATCCATTCTGTGGATAACACTCAGCCTCTATGCCCAGTCACTCCACTCATGGCCCTGTAGGTGTATACAACCACATGATCTGCAGCCCAGGCTTTCACTAAGACTGACCATGGGTGAATGATTAATGTAACAGCAACAGAGATGGACACTGAGTCCCTGATATGGCACCACTCCCTGAAGTGATCAGGCAGATCTCTGATGACAGACTGCTTACACTGAACCACTTCCATTGTGGAAATGACATAAATGTTTTGTTCTTACTGGAATAGACACTTATTTGGGTATGCATTTACCTATAACTATAGATATATTGATATGTAGATCTATGGGAGATAGAGATAGTGATAAATATATAGATATACCTCCTACTGGTTCTGTTTCTAAGGAGAATGCTAATAAAACAGATGTTAATAAAGAATGAAGATTAAATGAAGGCATTCTAGACTGAATCAAAACAAGACGCAGCAAGCCATCTGGGAGTTCCCAAAACACAGTTGGCCATCGGAAGAATGCTATGCCTCTCAGGAATGAACCTGCCTTAGTGTTTCTACCATGTTCAGTTATTGGACGAGAGGACCCTGTGGGGAGCATGGCCTTAGCAAAATTGCAGTGAAATATTTTAGAACCCAGATGCTGGTGCCTTTGTTCCATTCAGCTTCCTGCACTTGATCTGTGAGGTACATTCTCACAGCTGCCACATGTGGCATGTACACAGCAGCTGTTATTAGAGTTGTCACTTAGATTTGTTCAGTTAGTCCCCCCATTATTTCCAATGATTTAGCTGGTTTGTGCAAGGACCAGGCAGGTGAATGGGTTTGTGGATTTGATATGAGTATCATCATAGTATCTTTTAATTGTTCTGATTTCTCATCTTGATATGTAGATGGACAAAAGGAGGGTTTCTTCTTGGATCTTCCTTCATAGTGTTCATAACCCACCGTTCATGGACTCATATAAATGTCCTGCCAGGTACTTAGTATGTCTTTCTCAGGTATATATTTTGTATTGGTAGAAATAACTACATATGTGGTAGGCAAATAAATTGGACCTACCTGGTTTCTTATATTCTGAAACTTAATAATGGGAAAGATAAACTCCATGACAGCCTCCCCAATCTGCCGAACAGCCATAGACTAAGAAACAGCCACAGCTGACCAGCTCAGAGTTACGGTGGCTCTCTAAATGAGGCATTCTTTATTGCTTCAGTAAACTGAATATCCTAGCCAAGTCGTCCGTTCTCAGATTCTTGGGTCAGTCCTTTGGTCTCAGCTGTATATTGGGCTCATTCTAATATCCCTTCTTTCAAAAAACTTCCAAAATAGGCCAGAAATTTTTGAAATCTCTACTTAATTTCCTTTCAATTATTGTTGATTCTTGATTATATGGCGTTATCCCCTTAGGACCAGCCAAAGTAGCCTTGCTAAATTAACAGAGATGTTCCCATGTTAATGAAAATTCTCAAAGACCTCTCTTTACATCTCACTTCTTCATATTCTAGTTCCTGTCCATTATAATAATGTGATCCGGAAACCTTCTGGTTTATAGGCTTTTTTGGAGGAGGAGTGGCATTTGCACTAGCCTATTAGGGCAAAAGTTAGTCACTTGACATGACTTATCAGTCTAGAGACAATCGGGGGGTGGGGGTCAAGCAGGTACTGAGGAGAACAAATATTATCCTGTAAATGTGGGGTTAATATATGATCTACAGGCAAAGGGAGCTTTTTTCTTTGGTCAGGGATGAAAGGCAATTAGTTTGAGGAGTAAGAATAGATTACAAAGACACAAATCCTGCCTTTAAGGTGTTCTCGTTCTTATAGTTACATTACATAATTATGAAATGCTTTTGTTTCTAAGCATATTCTCATTTATTGATTAATTTATCTTTATAACACCTGTGCTTTAGGTGGAGGTTGTAGCTATTATATAGAAAAGGAAACACAAGGGAAATTAAATTGTTGATGTCAGAGCTAATCTCCAACCACTAGACAAGGAGATTACAATTTCTTCATCTTCATAATTACCCAAAAGTCTCCTAGAGAGGTTTAGAGAATCAAGTGCTCATATCGTCAGAGAAGTAGGTATATTATTGACAGAGATCATAGGTTAATAATGTTTATATTATATTTAAAATAGAAAGCCTTAGAAATCACCAGGTTGAACTTAACATTCAGTGTAGTAATTTATTTTATAATGTTGTTGGGGAACATTTAACTTCTTTTAGCAAACTTCCTATAATATAAAGCTTATTGTCTATTAATGTATACTATCCCTGATTTATCTAAATAACTGCCAGCTACCTGCCATCTAATAATAGATAAAACATTTTTAGAAAATCTAATATGACAGGTACTTTCTTGGGTTTTGATGCATTATATAAAAATGATATTTTCCTTATCTTAGTATATATATTTGAAGATTCCATTTACATTTTGTTGAAAACATAATTCCCAGGATATAATAGTAATCAAGCTAAGTATTGAAATGATTTTGAATGTGAAATGTAAGATACTAGATTTGAATTTCATTTTCATGTTGTTATTTTTTGAAATATTACACTTAAATGCTATACCAAATTTTTGATAACTGGAAGATCTAAGGAAAGATTTTTAAAAAAGAATTACTGGTAGAATATGAAAAGTTCAGTTCCTATCGAAAATTTCAGAATTCATTAGACTTTACAGCACACCTGCACAAAAGGTGTGAAAAATATGTGAGAATGTCTACAAGTAAAGATAAAATTAAGTGAAATACATATTCAATAGTCTTACAGAGAAGATTAGATTGTTTATATGCAATATGCAGATTGGATAATAAAAATTAGCAATTATTATATATTTGGGAAGCAGGAGGGTAATAAATTCTTAAAATATATATGCTAACGTGTTTTGATACATACATATGCATATATATTTCAAAAATTAAGAACATTCCCCACAAAATGCTTTTACTAATTTAATATTTAACTTATAGTTATAAAAACAGATGTTCTGTTCCTGTAGAGCAATATAATTTCTCACAGAGGTCAGAATGGGTAGATTTTTATATTCTCTTTACCAGAAAATCACTATAAGCTTCAGATAAATAATTTAAGCATAGTAAAATCTAAAGCTGAGATTGTAGACTTATAGCCCCTGTTTTATAGGTGATTCCTGAGTAACAATTTTGCAAGTGCTAAGAAAAGTATAAAATAGTATTAATATTAGATAAAATTATTCTAAAGGTTATAATTCTATATTCAAAAAGAAGACCTGAAAGAAATGAATAAGTAAATTTGTCCCAAATTCTATATAGTAAACTCGATT
Source organism: Anoura caudifer (assembly GCA_004027475.1). Classification (NCBI taxonomy): domain Eukaryota; kingdom Metazoa; phylum Chordata; class Mammalia; order Chiroptera; family Phyllostomidae; genus Anoura; species Anoura caudifer. Next base: position 3,746 of record PVKU01003694.1, on the reverse strand, counting down.
AATAACTAAAAAGTTAGTTATATTATTATCCACTCACTTATTTTGTTGTTCATTAAATTTAAAAATATTTATTTAACATCTGTCATATGTCAAGGACACTGCTAGACACTGGAAACCTGGAAATATTTAGATGAAGAGGAGAGATTAGAGTCTCTGTCCTTAAATAGCTTGAGGACTTTGGGGAAGAGACTGGCATTAAACAAAAAATGATATTTATAATCTTCTAATAATTATTGTGATAAGTACCATGTCTTAGTGAGTTTGGGCTTCTATAATAATACACCACAAATTGAGTCATCTAAAAAAATATTTAATTCTCCTAGTTCTGGAGTCTGGAAGTTCAAACTCAAGGTGCGGCAGATTCACTGTCTAGTGAGAGTCCTTTTCCTGGCTTGCAGATGCCTGTCCTCTTACAGTATCCTCATATAACAGGGAGCAGGAGGGCACTGGAAAGCACTATCTGATCTTGTCCTCTTCTTGTAGAGAAACTAACCCCATCAAGAAGGCTCTACCTGCCTAACTTCATGTAAACTTAACTATCTCCCAGAGGCCTCATTTCTAAATACCATCACATTTGCACACATAACTTCAACGTATCAGTTTTGGGAGGTCACAGACATTCAGTTGATACCATACTCCGGAAGACTGGAGGAAGTAGATACTGTAAATGTAGTCAATTAAATTAATCACTTTTAACACATATAAATTATTCACTTTCCTTTACATAGATGTTTTTCTCTGTTGTAGGACAGTGTGTTTTCTAAATTTATTTTTTAAAATTTAATCTTTATTGTATTTTTCCATTCCCATTTAATTCCCTTATACTCCCTTTCCCCCAGCAATCGCCACACTTTTGCCCATGTCCATGTGTCCTTTTTCCTTTTTGCTCAATCCCTCCACCCCCTAAACTCTCCCTCACTGGCTGTCATCCGGCTCTACATCTTTGAATCTGTTCCAATTTTCCTTATTAGTTCAGTAGTTCATTAGATTCTGCGTATGAGTGAAATCATATACTATTAGTCTTTCTCAGACTTACTGATTTCATGTAGCATAATGTTCTCCAGGTCCATCCATAGTGTTTCAAAGGGTAAAATTTTCTTCTTTTTTATGGCCAATTAGTATTCCATTGTGTAAATGCCCCATAGTTGTTTTATCCACTCATCTACTTATGGACACTTGGGCTGCTGCCATATCTTGGTGATTGTAAATAACACAGCAATGAACATTGGGATACTTCTTTTCTTTTGAATTGTGTTTTGGGTTCCTTTGGATATATTTGCAGAAGTGGGATCACTAGGTCAAAAGGCAGATCCATTTTTAAGTTTTTGAGGTATCTCCATACTGCTTTTCACAGTGGCTGTACCAGTCTGCATTCCCACCAACAGTGCAAAATGGTCCTCCTTTCTCCATATCCTTGCCAGCACATATTGTTTGTTGATTAATTGATGACAGCCAATAATCATATCTCATTGTGGTTTTAACTTGAATTCCCCTGATGGCTAGTGATGTTGAGAAGCTTTTCACCTGTCTACTGGCCATCTGTATATCCTCTTTGGAGAAGTGTCTACTAAGGTCATTTGCCAATTTTTTAATTGGAATTTTTAATTTTTGGTGTTGAATTTTGTTAATATTTTGCAAATTTTGTGCTTTAACCCCTTATCAGATGTATCAGTGAATATGTTCTACCTTTCTGTGGGTTGTCTTCTTATTTTGTTGATGATTTCATTTGCTATGCAAAAAAATTTTAGTTTGATGTAGTCCCATTGTTTATTTTTACTTTTGTTTCCCTTGTCTGGGGAGATACATCCAATAGAAAATTGCTATGAGCAATGTCTGAGATTTGGCTGCCTACACTTTCTCCTAGGATTTTTATGATTTTGAGTCTAACATTTATGTCTTTCATCCATTTGAATTTATTCTCATGTGTGGTGTAAGAAGGTGATCTAGTATCATTTTTCTGCATGTATCTGTCCAATTTTCTTAACATCATTTATTGAATAAACTATCTGTAGCCCATTGCATGTGCTTGCTTCCTGTCAAATATTAATTGACTATGAAGGTGTGGGTTTATTTCTGGGCTCTCTATTCTGTTCCAGTGATCCATGTATCTGTTTTTGTGTCAGTACCATACTATCTTGATTTTTATGACCTTATATTATAGTTTGATATTGGGCTGTGTGATACCTCCAATTTTGCTCTTCTTTCTCAGGATGGCTAAAATTATGTGGGGCCTTTTGTGGCTCTCTCTATATTTTTTAAGTATTTATTCTAAATCTGTGAAATCTGTCACTGGGACCTTGATATGACTTGCATTGAACCTATAGATTATTTTGGGTAGTATGGGCATTTTAATGATGTTAATTCTTCTATCCATGAACATGATATATGCTTCCACATACTTGTATCTGCTTCAATTTCTTTTCTTAGTGTGTTATAATTTTCTGAGTACACATATTTTATATCCTTGGTTACATTTATTCCTAGTTATTTTATTCTTTTTGAAGCAATTGTGGATGAGATTATTTTTATAATTTCCCTTTCTGTTAGTCTGCTTTTGGCATGAAAAATTACAACTGATTTCTGGATGTTAACTTTGTATCCTGCTACTTTGTTTAATTATCTATCAGTTCTAGTAGTTTCAGGTGGAATTTTTGGGGTTTTCTATGTAAAGTACCATGTCATCTGCACATAAATACAGTTTTACTCCTTCCTTTCCAATTTGGATGTCTTTTATTTCTCATTCTTGTCTGATTACTGTGGCTAGGAATTCCAATACTATGTTGAATAAGAGAGGCAAAAGTGGGCATCCCTCTATTGTTCCTGATCTTAAGAGGAATGCTTGTAATTTTTGTCTTTTGTATGATGCTGTCAGTGTGTTGTCATATATGACCTTTATTGTGTTTAGGTGTGTTCCCTAAATGCAATATTCCCACTTTGCAGAGAGTTTTATCATAAATTGATGCTGGATTTTATCAAATGTTTTTCTGCATCTATGGATATTATCATGTGGTTTCTGTCCTTCATTTTTTTATGTGATGATTCACATTTATTGACTTGTGAATATTGTACCAACCTTGCATTACTGAATAAATCCCACTTGATCATGGTGCGTGTACTTTTTGATGCATTGCTGTATTTGGTTTGCTAATGTTTTGTTGAGGATTTTAGTATCTGTGTTCATTAGCAATATTGGCTCATAATTTTCTTTGTAGTATCTTTATCTGGTTTTGGATTTAGGATAATGCTAGCCTCATAATATGAATTGGGAGTCCTTCCTTCTTCTGGAATTTTATGAAATAGTTTCAGAAGGAGAGGTATTAGTTCTTCTTGGAATATTTCATAAAAATCACCTGTGAGCCATTCAGTCCAGGGCTTTTGTTCATTGGAAATTTTTTGATTACTGCTTCAATTTTACTAGGTGTAATCTATCTATTCATATCCACTGATTCTTCCTGATTTAGTTTTGGAAGACTGTATGTCTCTAGGAATTCATCCTTCTCATCCAGTTTGTCTAATTTGTTGGCATAGAGTTGCTCATAATATTTTCTTACAATCCTTTGTATTACTCTCATGTCAGTTGTTATTTCTCTACTTTCATTTCTGATTTTATTTATTTGGGTCCTTTCTCTTTTTTTTCTCATGATCTGGTTAAAGGTTTGTCTATCTTGTTTCTCTTTTCAAAGAACCAGCTCTTGGATTCATTGATCTTTTGTATCTTTCGTTAGACTCTTTTTTTTTTTTTTTTT